>CM039505.1:45928989-45942199 GCA_022432975.1 Begonia masoniana
TCCGTGGAGGTTTGAACTATTAGATTCAATTGAGAAATTACCGTTGTTCTTTTTAGATAAGATGCTGATGCGATTCTTAATACTACTGCATATGAGTTGGCAACCATCTCCAATGAGGTCGGCTATTAATTAGTTTTTCTTAACTCAACTCTCTTCAAACACAAAACTCGTACCAATTTGAATAATCGTCTCATATTCTTCAGAAAGCAATTTCAAAAATAAAATAAATTATAGGTGATTAAATCTCAATTTGTCCTCTCTATAACCTGCGCGGAGATGAGAAGAAATTTGAAAGTGTCCAGGCTTCTAGATTTTATGTCATGGCTATTGTAGAAGATGTACAACAGCCAGTGTCCCCTGCTCCAATTTTGTCCCCTATCCAAGTACCAAGTTGCTTCCACTTGCCATTGATATGCTTTCCCAAGATGCCGTTTCACCCATTGAATCTATCAATAACAATGAAGATTAGAACTTTTCAATATTATTTGTTTATGTGTACATGTGATCCACATGTCATCTTGCTTGGAACTGTTACTCTAATATTGTTTTTTGTCCTTGAGACTGCATTTTGTCTCTTCTCGCAACGTTGTTATGATCTGTTTAATTCTTGTGTGACTTCATATTTTTAAAAAATGTCAGTTATGTACCATATGTTATGATCTAATATACACGTTTACTTCTATATAGTTGTGCATTTCTATATGTTTACTTGTCGAACCATACACTCTCTGTCGAGATTTTATCCTCACTCTCTCTCTGTTAAGATTTTGTATTTAGCTTATAAAAGTGATTGTAATTGTTTTCAAAATAATATACTGAAGAAATATTTATTTTTCATCTTCTTTAGACTCTGACATGGTATCAGAGCTATAAACAGCTCCTCACAAAGGGCTTCCTCACAAAGCACCACAAACGATGTATCTCCTCCTTCTTCTTCTTCTCCACTGCCGCCCCTTCCTCACCTGCCTTCTGCAAATCAACCACTAACGATCAAGCTCGACGAATCGAACTTTCTTATTTGGAAAAATTAGCTACTGAATATTGTCATTGCGAACGGAATTGAAGACATTCTAAATGGATCTCACCTCTGCCCGCCCAGGAACGATGAAGCTCAACCTCATTGTATTAATCCTGAGTATCTCTCCTGGCAGAGGTATAACCATCTCATAATGAGTTGGATCTACGCCTCAGTCCACGAACAGCTACTCGGACAATTAGTCGGATACTCCTCTGCTTTCGAAATTTGGGATGCTCTTAGGCAACTGTATGCTGCCTCCTCCTTTGTGCGGATCTCGGAACTTCGCCTGAGCTTACAAAATTTTCGTAAGGATGGTCTTAGTGCTATGGCTTATGTCCAAAAGTTCAGAAGCATTTGCAACTCATTAGCGGCTATTGGAGAATCAGTCAGCTACAAGGACCAGCTCCTGTATTTTCTAAACGGTTTAGGAGCAGAATACAACTCGTTTGTTACATCAATTTCTACTCGCACCGATCAACCATCTGTTGAAGAGCTCAACAGCTTGCTGTTAAGCTATGATGCAAGGATTGAACGCCAAATAGCTATATCTTCCCTGAACTCGCTTCAAGCCAACTTCACAAATTTGGGTATAAATAAACCGAAACCAAAATTTCCCACCCCACTCGGTCCTCACTCATCTTTCAATGCTAACAGACCACGAGGACCGAAACCCACTTTCTCCAATCCTTTACTGCCGACCCCTCCCAATCGCCCTTCTCAATCCTTCTCTTCCCCAAATCGATCCCAATTTCGCCCTCGCTGTCAGATTTGTCTCAAACAAGGACACAGTGCTAATGTGTGTTATCACCGAACCAATCTCCAATATCAGCCTATCACAAATTCTCCACGTAATTTCTCTGCTGTTCTCCCAACATAATCGGCTCAACCACCACCCCCACCACTTTCAGCCAGTGCTCCAATCGACTCATTTGGTACTTAGATTTGGAGCGTCTCACCACTTCACTCCGGACTTAAACATGCTGGACTCGGCCACACCGTATACAGGTGATGATCATATTACAGTTGGCAACGATAAGATTTCTTCTATCTCCAATGTTGGTCATGCTTTTCTACCAACTCGTTCCTCTCCTTTAGTCTTAAGAACTGTTTATCATTCTCCCTCTCTCCAGAAAAATCTGCTTAGTGTTTCACAACTATGCCTTGACAATAAAGCTTTTATTGAATTTCATCCTTCTTTTTTTGTGGTCAAGGATCAGGTTTCTCGGAACATTCTCCTTCGGGGAATTCTTGACAATGGCCTGTACCGAGTCTGCCCTTCCTCCCCGAGTCAGCCCTCTTCTGCTCAGCTTCACATTGTCTCCAGCAACCCTTCAAATTTGTGGCACTCTCGGCTGGGACATCCATCATCAAAAATTATCAACTCTGTTTTATCTAGTTGTCGTTTACCCTTTAATAAGTCTGAACTTATGGATGTATGTTCTTCCTGTTTGGTAGTTAAATCTCATCGTTTACCATTTCAAAATTCTCAGTCTCGTGCAAATGCAATGTTTGATTTAGTTCACACTGATTTATGGGGGCCTTCTCCTGTTTCTTCTGTTACTGGAGTCAAGTATTTTATACTGTTTGTCGATGATTTTTCCAGGTTCACCTGGATTTATCATCTTCATTCCAAAAATGAGGCCTATTATACTTTTATCCTTTTTCACAAAATGATCCAAACTCAATTTACTTGTCAGATAAAATGGGTTAGATCAGATTGGGGTGGAGAATTTCGGTCTTTATCCAAATGGTTTTTAACCCAAGGAATTTTACATGAAATTTCCTGCCTATATACTCTAGAACAAAATGGCCGTGTTGAACGTAAGAATCGTCAGGTTGTGGAAATGGGCTTAACTCTTTTAGCCCAGGCTTCCATGCCTCTCTCTTACTGGCCTTTTGCCTTTAGCACTGCTATATATCTCATTAATAGGCTACCATCAAAATCTCTCTCAAATAAATCTCCCTTTCAAATACTTTATAACAAAATCCCTTCTTATTCTCATCTTCGTATTTTTGGTTGTCAGTGTTTTCCATTTTTAAGGCCTTATAACCATCATAAATTGGAATTTCGATCTAGTTCTTGCGTTTTTCTTGGTTATAGTAGCAGTCATAAAGGCTACATCTGCCTTCAATCTTCCTCTGCCAAATTATATGTCTCACGCCACGTTGTCTTTAATTAATCCTCATTTCCCTTGGCTACAAAATCCCAAACTCTCGGGTCATCTTCCACTGCACCTATTATCACTACTCTTCCTCTCATACCTACCACTCTGTCACCTCCCACTTCTACCAGCACCTTCTCCCACAATCCTCCAAACAGTAACTCCGTTCAGCCCAACTCTAGTTTTTCTCCTTCTTCTTCGTTCTCTCAGCCTGATCACCCTGAAGGGACTATGCCGAATCTGCCAACTGTAAACGCTCATCCAATGGTTACATGGTCCAAATCCGGCATCTTCAACCGAAAACATTCTTCACTGTTATGAGTCACCTACTCTGTGAACCGGCCTCGTTCCGTGAAGCCTCTCAACATGAAGAATGGCGTACAACTATGGAATCCGAGTTTCGTGCGCTTCAGTCTCAAGGCACTTGGACTCTAGTTCCAAAACCCAGTTGCTCGCGAGTTATTGGCTCCAAATGGGTTTACAGAATCAAACTCCGTCCTGATGGCTCCATTGATCGCTTTAAAGCCCGACTCGTTGTGAAGGGATTTCAACAAACCCCAGGGCTTGATTTTCATGAAACCTTCAGTCCGATGATTAAACCAGCCACCATTCGACTTCTACTAAATATTGTTGTTTCTCGGCAGTGGTCTATTCAGCAGCTTGACGTTCAAAATGCCTTTCTCCATGGTGATCTCATCGAGGATGTGTATATGGTTCAACCTCAGGGCTTCATTGACTCCTCCTGACCAGATTATGTCTGTAAGCTGCATCGCTCTCTGTATGGATTGAAACAATCTCCCCGTGCCTGGTTTCTAAAACTTAGCATGGCTCTTCTCAACTGGGGTTTTATCAATTCAAAGGCCGATACATCCATGTTTATTCATTTTGCTGATTCTCACATTACTGTGGTTTTGGTTTATGTTGATGATATAATTGTCACAGGCTCCTCCTCTTCAAGGATATCGAAGTTAATTACTCATCTCTCCAAACTTTTTGCTATCAAAGACCTCGGTGATTTACATTTTTTCTTGGGGATTGAAGTTCACAGACACTCAACTGGTTTGCATCTTAGCCAGACAAAATACATACGGGATTTGTTGGTAAAGACAGGATTACTTAACTCTAAGCCTCAGCACACTCCTCTCGCTCTACCACCTATCTCACTACATGACGGCACCTTACTACCCAATGCTACCGAGTATCGCAGCATCATCGGTGCCTTGCAATACTGTACTATCACCAGACCTGATCTCTCCTTCGCTGTCAACAAGCTATGTCAGTTCATGCACGCCCCAACAGACGTTCACATGCAAGCTGTGAAGCGCGTCCTCCGATATCTCCGAGGCACAGCTCATTTGGGCTTATTTATTCAACACAGTTCTGATCATTCCTTATATTGTTACACTGATGCAGATTGGGCCTCCTGCCCTGATGACCGTCGGAGCACGAGCGCTCACTGCATATTTCTTGGGCATAATCTGGTTTCCTGGTCCTCGGCTAAACAAAAGGCCGTCTCCCGATAAAGTACTGAATCGGAATACCGAGCTCTTGCCAATGGAGCTGCTGAAGTGTTATGGATCCAGTCACTGCTCACCGAGTTGCGCCTTCCTCCAGGTTCGCCTCCTCTGATTTACTGTGATAATATCAGCACTCTTAACCTCGCGTCAAATCCGGTTCTTCATGCTCGCACCAAGCATGTCGAGATTGATCATCACTTTGTCCGTGAAAAAGTCAGTCGTGGTTCTTTGAAGCTCGCTTTTGCTTCCTCCTCTCATCAACTTGCTGATTGTCTAACGAAATTTCTCTCTGCTTCTTGGTTTCATGAGCTTTGAACCAAACTCACGGTTCTACCATGACCCATTCGTTTGAGGGGGGATGTCAAACTATACAAGTGAACCGGGAACCGGGTTCACTAATCTTCTGTTAAGATCGCATCTCTTCAGTTCGAAGCAGATCGCCTCTCTCTCTCTGTTGAGATTTTATCCTCACTCTCTCTCTGTTAAGATTTTGTATTTAGCTTATAAAAGTGATTGTAATTGTTTTCAAAATAATACACAGAAGAAATATTTATTTTTCATCTTCTTTAGACTCTGACATTACTGTAGTCACTATCAGTGACATGTATTTGTTTTACTCCATGTACAGGAAAAAAAACCTGATCTTCATGGCTGGAAAACAATCTTGGCACTCAAGACAGCCATCTGAAAATAGGACAGCTATTTGAGAACGACAAAGAGAATTGTACACAGATTGCGCAAAAGTCAAGCAAAACAACTTGGTAATTTTCTCATATTGATTTGTTCTCTTGTTATTATTATACACAAAAATGGAAGTCTTAATGTTGGCCATTTCATGTATTTAAGAACAAGAAATAATCATTCTACCCGTTCAAACATCCAACTATATTAGAGTAACCTTCAATCACAGCATATACTTCTGAACTTAAACTTGTCTGTGGCAAAAAATATAAACAGACGGACTTTGTTTTGAAAGGGTCCGTCCGTTCTAAAAAATGGACAGACTCCATTTTTAAGGGTGTGTTTATTCGACGGCAAAAATTCGAGAATAGATGGTAAACGGACGCACGCCAGGGTTGGATTTATTATGTTTTCCATACTTTAAGGTTTAGAGCGTTAGAATTGAAAATTTAAGGTTTAAATTAAAAAAATTTATACATTAAGGTTTAAATTGGTAATTTCTCTATTAATTATTATATTACTAAAATAACAAAATTAAAATAATTAATTTATCAGATAGAAAGCACACATCAAATATAGCCGTTGGAGGGAGGCCTGAGTTTAGATGTCCCATGTTTCAACCCAAGCCGTTGCATTACGGGGAGAATGGCACCGTCGGTTGACAGTAGCCGTTATCTAATAAACTGAAGAACTCCGACCCGTTTCATCTCACAAACTGAATGTTCCCCACCTCGCCTCTCTCTCCTCTGTCTTCTCTCCTCGCATTCTCTTCTTCTATATACTCTCTCTAAGTTTTTACAGTAGCATTCCAACTCACTTTCCCTTCTTTCTTCTTCTTCTCCTCCTGTGGCAAGCTTGGGTTTATGGGAAAAGTTTGCCCGGACCCACTTCCTCTGCAGGGGAAATGGAAGAGCCACTTCCTCTGCGCTCTCCTGTTTGTTGAGTTTTTGGCTCTCACCTTTCAACTTACCTCAGGAAAGCCGGGGGAGGGAGTGGTTATCACTGTAGAAGATTATCGAACGCTGACGGCGTTCAAGAATGAACTGATTGATTTCAGAGGAGTTCTTCGTAGCTGGAACGACAGTGGATTCGGAGCTTGTTCTGGTGGGTGGGTCGGAATCAAGTGTGTTAATGGACAGGTTATAGCAATTCAGCTTCCATGGAAGAGACTCGGCGGCCGAATTTCCGACAAAATCGGACAGCTGCAAGAGCTTCGTAAGCTCAGTCTCCATGATAATCTTCTTTCTGGTTCTCTTCCTTCCTCCCTGGGCTCTCTCTCTAAACTCAGTGGGATTTACCTTTTTAATAATCAACTATACGGGTCTATTCCTCCTTCAATCGGCCATTGCTCTGTTCTTCAAACTCTGGATTTAAGCAATAATTCACTCACCGGAATAATACCTCCGGCTATTGCAAACTCTACCAGACTATACAGACTGAATCTTGGCTACAATTCATTGTCGGGTTCGATCCCTAGTAGCCTACTCCTCTCTCCTTCGCTCACAATCCTCTCTCTCCACCACAACAATATATCTGGTCAAATTCCAAATAGCTGGGGTGGGTCTGGAAATGGAAGCGACCGCCTTCAAATTTTGAAACTTCATCATAACCATCTCTTTGGTGGTATCCCAAATTCTCTGAGTAAATTGAGTTTCGTTGAAGAGATTTCTCTTAGCCATAATCAGCTTTCTGGTTCCTTACCCAGTGAGCTAGGCAAGCTTACTCGCCTCCGACTACTTGATTTATCGACCAATATGATCAAAGGAACATTTCCAGACAGCTTTTTCAACCTCTGCTCTCTTGTTTCGTTGAATCTCGAAGGCAATAACTTTAATGGAAAAATTCCTGATTCGTTCGTTAGATTACAGAATCTCTCGATTATCAACCTCAAAAACAATCAGTTCCATGGGGAGATCCCTGCGGATATTGGAAATCTATCCTTAATCAGTCAGCTTGACTTCTCCGCAAATAACTTCACCGGAGGAATTCCGGCTTCGATCGGCAGTCTGGCCAATCTTACTTCTTTTAATGTCTCCTACAATAATCTCTCCGGCCCTGTTCCACTGTCCCTCTCGAAGAAATTCAATTCCAGCTCTTTTGCGGGGAATCTTCAGCTATGTGGGTATAGCCCTTCGCTACCATGTCCTTCTCAATTGCAGCTAAATCTTCCAGCGCTAGAAACATTAACAAAGCATCGCGGGAAACTAAGTACAAAGGACATAATTCTGATAGCAGTTGGGGCGCTTCTAGTGTTACTACTCCTATTTTGCTGCATATTGGTCTGCTGTTTGGTGGGCAAGAAAAATAATTGTAAAATCTCCAAACAGGATACTTCAAGGAGCAGTGGGAAAGCAATTCCGGCCGGCACTGAAATCGGAACCGGCCAGGCAGGTGGAAAGCTAGTCCATTTCGACGGGCCATTCGTGTTTACAGCAGATGATCTCCTTTGTTCAACTGCAGAGATAGTGGGTAAAAGCGCGTACGGGACAGCTTACAAAGCGACATTGGAAGACGAAAATGTAGTTGCAGTGAAGAGACTGAGGGAGAAGACGACTAAAGTGCAGAAGGAATTCGAGCATGAAGTTGCAGAAATTGGGAAGATTCGCCATCCAAATCTTCTATCCCTTAGAGCTTACTACTTGGGTCCTAAAGGAGAGAAGCTTCTTGTTTTTGATTACATGCCCAATGGTAGTCTGGCTTCCTTCCTCCATGGTGAGATTTCCTCTTCCGCCATTTTTTTCATCCTTGAAACTACTAGAAAGCTTAATTTGTTCGTCAAATTTCGCAGCTCGAGGGCAGGAGAGCTTAATCGATTGGGCTACGAGGATGAAAGTAGCTGTGGGAATCACTCGAGGACTCAGCTACCTCCACACAGAGGAAATCAACATTATCCATGGAAATCTGACCTCAAGCAACGTATTTCTGGACGAGAAATCAAACGCCCACATCGCAAATTTCGGCCTCGCGCGTCTCATGACCTCCGCCGCAAACACCTACGTGATCGCTACAGCTGGAACTCAAGGCTACAACGCCCCCGAGCTGTCTAAGACCAAAAAGACCACCTTAAAAACGGATATCTACGGCCTCGGAGTGATCATTCTGGAGCTCTTGACCGGAAAATCCCCCGGCGAACCACTGAACGGAATGGATTTACCTCAGTGGGTCGCTTCGATTGTGAAGGAGGAGTGGACGAATGAAGTTTTTGACTCGGAACTGATGAGGGACACACCCACAATTGGCGATGAATTGCTTAACACGTTGCAATTGGCTCTTCATTGCGTGGATCCCTCGCCGGCTGCCCGGCCAGACGTGCAGCAAGTTCTCGAGCAGTTGGAGGAGATTAAGCCAGAGATTGCTTCTGTGCCTGCGGAAGATGATGCTCACGTCCCTTCATCAAAACCCATGAAGGATCACCCTTCCATACACAAGCACAATCAAAGGATCAATCAAAGCTCCTAATATCATGCATATCAAGACACAATCATGGATCCTAAAAATCACGTAGTTTCTACCTTTAAATGATTATTTGATTGTAGATTAATTACCATAAAAATATTAATTTAGTTGTATATAAATAGCATTGTAATATGTAAATATTAGTATGAATAAAAGTATGATCTCCATTTGTCTAGTCCTGGTATCAGAGCTTTTCTATAGCTCCAACGAGCAATATTTTTTTTTACCTTTCTCTGTTCATATTTTTCAATAATGCTGTTGCCCAACTAACTCTCAAATTAAACCCATCTAATTATCCTTCCCGGCGTGCTCAATTTCAATCATTGTTTTTTGGCTACAATCTTCTTGGCTTTCTAAATGGAACAGATACTTGTTCACAGAAAATAATGGAAGTCAATCTAATTCTGCTCACGTATTATGGCAACGTCAAGATCAGTTAATTCTTCATGCTATTCTTGCTTCTCTCTTAAAAAGTATTATTTCATTAGTCTCCTCTGCATCAACGAATCAAGAAGCTTGGTCGAAATTGGCTCACTTATATGCCATTCGCTCGAATCACAGAATTATTCATCTAAAAACCACACTTACTCAATGTCTGGCCCCCTCCCAGGTGACCTCTGTTTAACCTAACGTTTCTGGCCCCCCCCCCCCCCCGAGTCGTGACAGTCAGATGTCACGTGGCCATAAACCAGTTGCTGAGTATCTTCTGTCTATTAAATTCATTGCCAATGAACTTGCCAATATCGGTGCTCCTCTAAGTGATGCAGACATTCTTATATATTATACTCGAGGACTCGGTGATTTACAAAGAAATAGTTACTGCTGTGAAAAATAGAGAGACTACAAGATTTATATGATCAACTTGTTGATCATGAACTCTCTGTCTCTTGCCAGTAACCCAAACTTGATTATCTTCCAATCACTGAAAATTATATAGCTGGTTCAAATATTCATAATTCCAAACGTGGTCAGCATCATCAGAGGAATAACTGTCGATTTAATTAGATTTACCCTTCTCGTGGACAATATTTTGCTTCTTCAAATCCGACTCCTCCCCATCTTATGCAATCGGGAAATTCTCAGCAATCTGAAAATTCTTCAATTATTGCTTGTCAATATTGTGGTAAGAGAGGTCACGGAGCTCAAAAATGTCTCTAATTATTTCCTCAAAATCGACCCACTCCAATGGCTAATCACACTACAATGGAGTGGGTCACGGAGCTCAAAAATGTCTCTAATTATTTCCTCAAAATCGACCCACTCCAATGGCTAATCACACTACATATTCTAGCAGCCAAAACAATTGGCTTAGGAATTCAACTGTAGGGAATAATGTGTCAAACAAGCAAATGTTATGAATATTTTTATTGCTGTAATTAATAAATAAATTTTATGATTAATTTTTATGTTTGCATTATTCGATATACTTTATAAATTCAAAGAAAAATCTTTGATTATTTATGCAATTTTAAATTTACATATATATTGATCTATGTGGGATTAAATTTAAAAAGAAATAATCACAATAGTCCATGACTTATATTTGAAGTATAGGATCTTCAAATTAATAAAGTCATAAATATAGTTCACTTCGTTGAGACGTATAGTCATATCCCGACTATATATGTAGTGACATAAAATGATTGTATTTTATATAATATGATTATATAGGACTGGACCAGATAAAATTATATTATTTTTATAATATTCGTTAAATGAAGAACAATTAATTTTATCATAATGATGGTCATATATGTATGATCTTAATTTATTGTATTTAGTAGACTCTTATTTCATTTTAATTTATTCTTTGATTTACTTGGTACAGTTTTGTATGAGTTACATTACATAAACCTTGTATTTTGGGAATAAATTAAATGAGTAGCTGGGAATGTTAACATTGATACAATGAAATCCATAATACAATATTCCTTTGTTTGTTAGTTTAGGGATTGAATAATTAGCGCGCAAATTCATAAATGTTATGAATTAATTATTCAATCAAGAACTAATGGTAGTCAAGGATAAAGATGTAATATGACAGGTTAACGGATTTTATACCTCGCTCTATTACGAATCTTAATGGAGGATTAATACATATGTAATGACTATATCAATGGACATTACTTTGAGTAAATATACTTTATAGTTCTAAGAGTGCAACTCTAGGTATTTAGTGGAATTACTCTAGAGTTAATAATTATGTTATTTAATATAAAGAGTTTATATTAATCAACAAATATTATTGGAGCTTAGAACTATAGATCTATTGGTCCCTATGTTATCTTATATCGCTATTTGATTTCAATATTACAAGAATAAATATATAAATGATTAATAATGATTAATCATTTATAGACACTCAAAAGAATATATTGTGATTCAAAATATATAAATAGTTTTTATATTTTGAATTCAAAATAAAATATCTCATTAGATGAGAATTTTTTAATGGATTTGAAATAGATTTGAAGAATCTCATCAGATGAGATTTGATCTTTAACTTTAAAGTAGTTATTTAACAAACTATAAAATCAGATTTTTTGAAATTTGAATAAAAGTAGATCTGGAAAATCTGATTTGATTAGATTTGATCTACAATTGACTTATAGTTTGTTTAATGTTTAAAAGTAGATCTGAATAATCTCATAAGATGAGATTATCTTGAAAAGTTGTGTAGCACCCGGCCTTTTGGCTGTAATTATTTTCCAAATCATTTTGTGGGATTAATTTAATATTAATACGATATGTGTTTTGTTGGGAACCAAACAAATGTGTAACTAAACAAAACACTAAGTTTGAAATGCATGGAAGGGCAAATTGGAGAGAAATTAAGGTTGGTGGGAGATAGCCAATGGATAGCTGACACTTGGCAGCTTGTTGAAGAAGCTAAGTTCTTCCTCCTACGTGAAATCTGCAGTTCACTTCTCTGCTTCTTCCCTTCCCTCTTTGCTTTCTCTCTTCCAGACGACTGAAACAAAGTACCAAACCTTGTTTCTCCTGCATTCTTCTGTTTCCTTCAGCAAAAGGTAAGCATTTACTCATGCTAACAAGTTTGGACAAGTTTAATGTGGGTTTTTACCGAAGTTTAGGGTTATGGTATTTAGAGAAAAACTCATTGTCTTTGGATGAGAACACGTTGGTGTGTTTTCTAAAGACTTGAAACGTGTTGCTGCTGATTCTTCTAACTTATTAGTTAGCATTTGCAGCATTGTTTATTTCTCTACGTGCTTGTTACAGATCTGTGCATTTCCGAGACTTTCCAGCCAACTGCATTGCGGATAATAGGTAAGTTCATATATGTAGGTTGGCCCTTAAGGCCCTACATCACGGAGGTACTAGGTTTTCTGTTCTGTCGGGTTGTTTTGGGTAGAAGAGTTAGAGTTATGTTTTGAAATGTCTGGCTTTGATTTACTTTATGTTGTCTTATTTATGTTGTCTGCCAGTTTAAGTTCAAGCACCGTTCATGCATACACGTTTTCTCTGAAAGACATGCAAATGTTTTCTGTACACGATTTGAAGCTAAACAAGATAAAATCTGACTGAAATGTACTGGTTAAGTGCGGGACGGGGACTGGCCCCCAGATCTGTTTCTGTTCTGTTCTGTATTACGATTTGTCTAAAAAAAAAAAAAAAAAAAAAAAAAAAAAAAAAAAAAGTTTTATGCCTTCCGTTGATTTATGTCTTCTGTTGAAATGTCATCGTTAAATGTTGTCAATTCAGTCATACGCCCAGTCAAAGTCAATTTAGTCATCCGGCCCAGTAATTTCAGTCATCCGCCCAGTTTTAAAAACCCGCTTACGGTTGACGTCACAGAAGTCTTAGCTCAGTGTAAAATATGTCTTCGGTGCGTAAGTCCCAGTTTTCAGACCGATTAATGCGTATATCTTACGGTTGACGTCATCCATCTTCGGCTGTGATCGCTCATATATTCATACGGTCTCAGTTACCGTCTGTGTCTTCCGCTTGAAGTCACTCGTCTTCCGGTTGACGTCACCACCTTTTGCCCAGTTTTATCCCGTCTCTTACCGTGAACATGTTCACAATTTTAGTCATCGCGTCATGTTCACAATTTTAGTCTTACGGTCACGTTCACTTTTTCTTTCTCATAACCATCTAATTACATCTTCTGCTTTGCATTTGTAACTATTATCATGTGTTTATACTCTTATGTCCATACTGTTATCTGTTTTCAAAAAAACACAAAATATGTCTTGTTTTCTGTAAAAGTCTGGTGTGATGGCTCCGATCCCGGACCCCCCCGATCGGGTAGGTTTTGTGCGTCACAATTTACATCTAAAAACTGACTTTCCCTGCCATTCTACTCTTTTTCGTTTTTATTTTCTTAACTGTTATAAACTATATTTTTAAAACGA
>CM039505.1:45942299-45971353 GCA_022432975.1 Begonia masoniana
AAAAAATAATAATCATCATAATAATAATATACGGAAAATAGGGTCGGAAACTAGGGGTGTTACAGTTGGGCTTGAAAACTGTATAGTGAACCGAGTCAGGGAATGATATATTAGGATTATTAAATGATCTGTTGCTTAAGGCTTCCGTTATGCATTTGGATGAGTTGTGTTATCTTCTAATGGGAAGGAGTCATTTGATTTAGTGTTTCTCTACAGTAAGACGGAAGATGATGAGGGCAATCTGCCGGCTGACGTCATCGGCAGATGCCGAAAAGCGTAGTTGTTTGATGGTGTAGTCTTCCGGCTGACGGTCATCGACAGATGCCGAAGGATGCTGTATGATGGTTTTTTAGTTTCAGGAGACGCACCGGAAGATTGTAAAATGTGTTTTTGTCGTTTAGGACCGGAAGTGTAAAATTTTTTTTTCTGCAGAATTTTTATTTACTACTGCAGCAGCTTTGCCACCTTGTAGGTTTCCTTCATGACCAGTTCGCTTAACAGATCGAGAAATGCAAAGTTGTGCAGGAAGATCCAGGACGACAGCATGAACATCCACTTGGGAGCTACCAAGCTTAACGAAATCTGCCCGTTGTTCTTTTTCCATATTGCATCTGTCTATTAGTACATTTTTACTATCTTTTAACGCACTGGCTGCACTCTTTAGACACTGAGCTCTAGTTCCAGATTTACCATTTGCAATAGTATCCTATGGGTTAAGCAGGAAAAATTCATTTATCATCTGTGGATAATGGTTTCAGTATTCAAGCCCTATTCACAGTTCATAAGAGAACATCAATCTAAATAGATAAATACATAGTGACTGGGACTGTTGGAAAGTACTTAAAATCGAAGATAAAAAGGACATTGTATGAGTTAACTACGTTGACGCTGATATTAAGTTTTTTGGAGTTTGTAACAAATGCGGTGCGTCTATCTAGAGCACATAACAGAGTTGGAAGGAAGAATGAGATGAACAGTAAACCCAGTGAATCGTTTCATCAAACAGTTGACGTGTAAGGGAGAGATAGACCTGGCAGATTCGAACCCAATAGGAGGTAGAAGAGGATACGAGGTTTTCGCAGAAGGTAGATTTGCCGCTTCCTGGGGCACCTACTAACAGCACCATCGTAAGCTTTCCTCGGTCTTCTTCGCCTTTGAAAGCAGATTTTTCAGAACTAGTCGAAAGAACTTGCGCCCAAATTGAGAATAATACATAAATGAAACAGAGGATTACCTTTAGCTTTGTCTGTCGAAGAATCGTCAACCTCCATATCCAATTCTTGAGCTCTGAAACCTCTAACAGCTATTTTTTCCCCTTTATAAGTATATCCTTGGTTGAAGTCTGGGAAGGAGGAATTAATACCTTGGGGAGGAAGCTTCCAAATTCCAGTTGCTTCTGCTGTACGATGTTTAGACTTAGTTAGAGATGTTAATCGAGCGAGTCGAGCTGAGAAAGACCCGGCTTACCGAGCCTGCTGAGCCTAATGAGCCGAGCCTGTCGAGCTTAACGAGCCGAGCCTAACGAATCGACCTTAAAAAATTTCCAACTCGAGCCGGCTCACAAGCCACGAGTCTAACGAGCTGAGCCGGCCCAACGAGCCAAGCTTAACGAGCCGAACCTACATAAATAAAGATTTCAGATTGCATAACTAAAATATATCAATAAATGTAGCAAAGTCATAAGGTAAGCTATAATCACCCCAAATTTAAAATAAATATGGTCATCAATGCATAAAATAAACTAAAAAGTAGGTGAAAAATAGTGTAACTCATGACGTGTCGGGCTAATCGTTGTCTTCACCCTCTTGTGAAGCCCATCTTAACCCAAATTCAGCGTCTAGCCCATTGCTTTAGTGGTGATGTGTCATAAATGGAGTGCTGATGTATTAGTTGATCCAATGGTTGTGGTTTTATCTTGTAAACAGTTACAATCAATTTCTCTAATAGGGTAGTTATGGCGAGAAAATATAGAATAAGATGGTGCTAGGGCAATTAGGGTTAGCAAGTTTTTGGCTCTCGGGTTCTCTCGGTTCCACATACGACAGCGACAGCGAGGAGGGAAGCGAGCTTTGGATCCGGTGTTGGTGATCATCTTGATTGCTAGAGGCAGGAAGACCTCTAGAGCTCAAGCCAGGTTGAGTTCGAGCGTCCGATTAAGTTTCGTGTTTCTTGTCCTTATTGTTCTTCTATGTTTTGTACAATCGTCGAATTTATAGTGCACGAGTTCTTCCTGTGGAGCTCAAAGTGGATGTAGCAGAATTTATCGGTGAACCACGATAAAACTTGGTGTTGGCTGTGTGTGATTTATGATTATAGTTGTCTGTTTTATCAGCTTAAAATAAAAGGAATCAACAAATAAAACGTAAAATTACAACAGTGGTATTAGAGCCGTGCGGTTCTTGAAACAAAATATTGCTTCTGCGTTTCTTGATTCGTTCTGTCAAGAATTAAGTTTGCTGACCGATTGTTTGTTTTTATGTGAGATTGTTATCTTAGCAGAAGGTTTCGGTATTTTAGTTGTTTTTCTTCTTTTCATGAGATTGAGTATCCTACTGTAACACCCGGTTTGACGGGATTTTTATTATTTCAATATATAATAGCATTTTCATAAATATGTCAAATTAAGTCCATTTTGCGAACGAAAAGTTTCAATAAAGCCCTGGTAATAAGTTGGAATTATTGGTGAAATAAGAAAATTTGAGGAAACCGGATCAATAGATCAATTAACGAAATAAGTGGAGGAATAAATAGAAAATCATAAAGAAGGGCAAATAAGTAATTTTGCAAGCCAAAATTTTATAATAAACTTAATTTTCCCCCTCCTTCTCGGCACTTACGATTTTCCAGAGTGAAAATCACCTTCTCTGGCGATTTTCTCTCCTCCCCGACGTTCCCCCACGATTCGTCATCGTTGCTCCTCCGATCAACAAGTTTTCTTCATGTTTTCTTCTCCAAACCCGACCCTAGGTAAGATTCTAAGCTTTTGGAACGTTAGATCTCGATTTCTAGAGTTTAAACGGTTAGGGTTCGTTTAGGGTTTTTATTAAAAACGTGGATTAAGGTTTGAAATTGATAGGTTTAGCGTAGTTATGCCTCTAATTGACGTATTGGTGATTATTGGACGTAGTTAGACAATTTATTCGTGAATGTTAGAGTTTTGGAGGTTTGGAGCTTTGGAAAACTCTATTAATGGAGGTTTTGAAATGTCGAGTGCGAATTGCTCGACGAAATGCCTCAATGAGTTAAATTAGAGTTTTAGGAGATTATTTTAGTTAAGGGTTTTGTTAGTTTGGAAGTTTAACGGTTTAAACTCGGTTTTAATGACGATTGTTGTAAATTGCCATAGGTGAACAACGCTCGTGGACGGAGCTTAAATTGCAACGGACACGAGGTAAGTCTCCGTGACTTGTTTGGCCGATTCGGCCTACACAATAAGAATGTATGTTGTTTGAGGATTTGGAGATGTAGGATGTTCCGGGTAAGCTTAATGGGTAGCCTAGGTTTAGTTTGTTTATAAGATGTTTGTATTGTTTGATGATATTCATGTTTTTATGTTTTAGTTACGATACGCATTTAACTGTTCATGCATCACATTTTATGAACTATCATGAAAAAAAATAAATTTTCGCATACGTTTTCATGAAAAGAAACAGTTAATGAAAAGAATTGAATGCACGTAATCCCGGTCACGACGAGGTGGGGTTCAGACATGGCTGTTTACGGATGGAAGCATGTTTTTCCCTCGGTAGATAGAAAGGGCTGTCTAACCGCCAGACGTGCCCTCTCCATTTGGTGAGAGTTAGACCTCGGATGATTTGGCCAGTGTTGACATCGACTGATTTGGCCAGTGTTGACATCGACTGATTTGGCCAGTGTTGACATCGACTGATTTGGCCAGTGTTGACATCGACTGATTTGGCCAGTGTTGACATCGACTGATTTGGCCAGTGTTGACATCGACTGATTTGGCCAGTGTTGACATCGACTGATTTGGCCAGTGTTGACATCGACTGATTTGGCCAGTGTTGACATCGACTGATTTGGCCAGTGTTGACATCGACTGATTTGGCCAGTGTTGACATCGACTGATTTGGCCAGTGTTGACATCGACTGATTTGGCCAGTGTTGACATCGACTGATTTGGCCAGTGTTGACATCGACTGATTTGGCCAGTGTTGACATCGACTGATTTGGCCAGTGTTGACATCGACTGATTTGGCCAGTGTTGACATCGACTGATTTGGCCAGTGTTGACATCGACTGATTTGGCCAGTGTTGACATCGACTGATTTGGCCAGTGTTGACATCGACTGATTTGGCCAGTGTTGACATCGACTGATTTGGCCAGTGTTGACATCGACTGATTTGGCCAGTGTTGACATCGACTGATTTGGCCAGTGTTGACATCGACTGATTTGGCCAGTGTTGACATCGACTGATTTGGCCAGTGTTGACATCGACTGATTTGGCCAGTGTTGACATCGACTGATTTGGCCAGTGTTGACATCGACTGATTTGGCCAGTGTTGACATCGACTGATTTGGCCAGTGTTGACATCGACTGATTTGGCCAGTGTTGACATCGACTGATTTGGCCAGTGTTGACATCGACTGATTTGGCCAGTGTTGACATCGACTGATTTGGCCAGTGTTGACATCGACTGATTTGGCCAGTGTTGACATCGACTGATTTGGCCAGTGTTGACATCGACTGATTTGGCCAGTGTTGACATCGACTGATTTGGCCAGTGTTGACATCGACTGATTTGGCCAGTGTTGACATCGACTGATTTGGCCAGTGTTGACATCGACTGATTTGGCCAGTGTTGACATCGACTGATTTGGCCAGTGTTGACATCGACTGATTTGGCCAGTGTTGACATCGACTGATTTGGCCAGTGTTGACATCGACTGATTTGGCCAGTGTTGACATCGACTGATTTGGCCAGTGTTGACATCGACTGATTTGGCCAGTGTTGACATCGACTGATTTGGCCAGTGTTGACATCGACTGATTTGGCCAGTGTTGACATCGACTGATTTGGCCAGTGTTGACATCGACTGATTTGGCCAGTGTTGACATCGACTGATTTGGCCAGTGTTGACATCGACTGATTTGGCCAGTGTTGACATCGACTGATTTGGCCAGTGTTGACATCGACTGATTTGGCCAGTGTTGACATCGACTGATTTGGCCAGTGTTGACATCGACTGATTTGGCCAGTGTTGACATCGACTGATTTGGCCAGTGTTGACATCGACTGATTTGGCCAGTGTTGACATCGACTGATTTGGCCAGTGTTGACATCGACTGATTTGGCCAGTGTTGACATCGACTGATTTGGCCAGTGTTGACATCGACTGATTTGGCCAGTGTTGACATCGACTGATTTGGCCAGTGTTGACATCGACTGATTTGGCCAGTGTTGACATCGACTGATTTGGCCAGTGTTGACATCGACTGATTTGGCCAGTGTTGACATCGACTGATTTGGCCAGTGTTGACATCGACTGATTTGGCCAGTGTTGACATCGACTGATTTGGCCAGTGTTGACATCGACTGATTTGGCCAGTGTTGACATCGACTGATTTGGCCAGTGTTGACATCGACTGATTTGGCCAGTGTTGACATCGACTGATTTGGCCAGTGTTGACATCGACTGATTTGGCCAGTGTTGACATCGACTGATTTGGCCAGTGTTGACATCGACTGATTTGGCCAGTGTTGACATCGACTGATTTGGCCAGTGTTGACATCGACTGATTTGGCCAGTGTTGACATCGACTGATTTGGCCAGTGTTGACATCGACTGATTTGGCCAGTGTTGACATCGACTGATTTGGCCAGTGTTGACATCGACTGATTTGGCCAGTGTTGACATCGACTGATTTGGCCAGTGTTGACATCGACTGATTTGGCCAGTGTTGACATCGACTGATTTGGCCAGTGTTGACATCGACTGATTTGGCCAGTGTTGACATCGACTGATTTGGCCAGTGTTGACATCGACTGATTTGGCCAGTGTTGACATCGACTGATTTGGCCAGTGTTGACATCGACTGATTTGGCCAGTGTTGACATCGACTGATTTGGCCAGTGTTGACATCGACTGATTTGGCCAGTGTTGACATCGACTGATTTGGCCAGTGTTGACATCGACTGATTTGGCCAGTGTTGACATCGACTGATTTGGCCAGTGTTGACATCGACTGATTTGGCCAGTGTTGACATCGACTGATTTGGCCAGTGTTGACATCGACTGATTTGGCCAGTGTTGACATCGACTGATTTGGCCAGTGTTGACATCGACTGACATGATATTTGGCCAGTGTGACATCAATCCGATTTTGGCCAATGTTGACATCGATCGATGGAAGGAAATGAATCCAGTAAGTTTAGGACGTCGACCGAAACCCGAATGTTGGGTACGCCCATGTTTGATTCGTGGACGTTTACGTATTGAACGTTACGTCTGTGGGACGAAAATGTCAGTGGACGACTGCGTTGCAACCCGAGGGGAATTCATTCCCGCCTGCTTTTATAGACACGACCGATCTCTTTACATGAGACCACGTCGACCCCCACTGTACCATTCATCCAAACCGATAGAAAGAGTTGTCAACCCATACTGTTCCTTCGATGAAACCCGAGAGAAAAAATATTGTTCCTTCGATGAAACCTGAGAGGAAAAACTTAATTCTCTGCCTGTCTTTATTGGTTTAGCATTGACACCTAAGTTTAAATTTTTACTGGGATTTCCACAATTAGATAGACTTCCGCTGAATGAGTTAATTGATTTTAAATGAGAATATTAAATGAATGAAATAGATTACATGAAAAGTTCAAAATTTTTATGACATTTATAGGCTTAATATTTCGGGTAAATTAAGGGTTGTTACAATTATGGTATCAGAGCTCCCGGGTTTTAAAATCGGTTCTGTAGACTGCTCGACTGCACAGCCACTACGCGAACATCCTTCCTCAACTGTAAGTACGTTTATAAGCTTTATTTGATTTTGATTTCTTAGAATTATTTGTTTAATTTTATTGGAAGTATAAAATGGTCCAAGGTAAAGACGCCAGGGATAAAGCCCTGGATAGGATTACGGATTTGCTGGACCATCAAGCCCAGCATATGGATAGGAAAGCACAACAAATCGAAAGACTAGTAAACCGTGAGGATCGTGAGGCCCGAGAGATAATTGTTCCAAACCATCGTGACATGGAGAGATTCCAAAAGCTACAACTCCCAGTTTTCAAAGGACAGTCATCAGACCCCTCCTTAGCCGAAGAGTGGATCCGAACTATGGAGGATATACTGGAGTATGCGGGGATAGAGAACGAGAATAAAGTTGCCTACGTTACCTTTCATTTGGCGTTGGATGCCCGATTTTAGTGGGATTCAATCAAGGCAACAACCGATGTGGCAGTTATGACATGGGAACGGTTCAATACCGTGTTTTACGATAAATACTTCAGCCGTACAGTGAGGGCGGCTAAGAGAACAGAGTTTACGCAGCTGAAGCAAACAAGTTCAGTTGCGGAGTATATTTGGAAGTTCGAGGCCTTGTCTTGGTTTGCATCGCGTCTGGTGAGCGATAACGAGGATAAGGTGCACCAATTTATGAATGAGCTGAATCCAGAAATTTGGAAGAATATTATAGTTTCCGGGATTCTAGATGTACCGTACTCAGATATCGCAACAAGGGCTTTGGACTTCGAGGCTGCAGAGTCAACTTGTGTTAAGCCAAGGGAGCTAGCTAATGGCTTCTTTCGTGAGATCCATCCTTAACCCCGGAATAGAGGTTGGCAACCTAGAGGACAACAACGACAACAAGTACAACAACGGGGAGTAAAAAGACCCTTTGATGGGAAGAGCGATCAGGGGAAAGGGAAACAGGTGCAAGGGGCTCCTCAGATGCCTTGGTGCTCTAAGTGTCAGAAGGAGCATAGCGGTGAATGCCGATTGGGGACTGACAAATGCTTATCGATGTGGGCAGACTGGCCATTTCGTCAAGGATTGCCCCAAGCCGAGCTGAGATCAACTAGGCAGAGATCAGAAGAGGGTCATGCCAAGGATCTTCGCCTTTATAGAGCATGGTGACGTCGACGATGAGGCTCAGCCTTCGGTTACCGCAGGTAGTATTTTAGTTACTGGCGTAGCCGTAGTTTCTTTGATAGACACGGGAGCTACGCATTCCTTCATTTCAACTGCTTGCATAACTAGATTGGGGTTAGTGTCTGAGTTAGCAGAATATGAGTATAGAGTAATGCTGCTTTCGGGAGCGTATATGCAATCTGATCGTGTCTTCTAAGGCAACGTTGTATCGGTAGGGATTAATACCCTCTATGCTAGTCTGATAGTTATGGGCATAGAACTATACAGTCTGATTTTGGGGATGGACTGGCTGTCATGCCATTTTGCCACTATCGACTGCCGATCCGGGTTAGTGACTTTTCGACCCCCGGACAAAGAGGAGTTCTCTTATCAAGCAATGAATAGGTTTAGTAAGTTGCCTACTTCCTATTCCATGAAAGTCAACGAGCAATTTATAGGTGAATGCTCAGTTTATTTAGCTGCAGTAGTCGACACTCGATTGCTCAATGGGGTTACGCCAAGCGACATCCCAATCGTTAGTGAGTTTGCAGAGATTTTTCGCGACGATCTTCCCGGATTACTGCTGGACAAGGAGATCGAGTTTACGATTGATGATTATCCAGGCTCGGGGCCTGTATCAAAGAATCCGTACAGACTGGCACCTGCCGAATTGAAAGAGCTGAAGACTCAGCTTGAGGAGTTGTTGGATAAAGGGTTCATCCGACCCAGCTTTTCTCCTTGGGGTGCGCCAGTTTTGTTCGTCAAGAAGAAAGACGGGACTCTCCGGATGTGTGTTGATTACAGGGAGTTGAATAAGCTAACAGTGGAGAATAAATATCCACTACCCCGAATAGATGATTAATTTGACCAACTGCAAGGTGCCCGAGTGTTTTCGAGGATTGACCTACTCTCGGGTTATTATCAGTTGAAGGTCCGGAGGGAAGATGTTCAGAAAACGGCGTTCCAGACAAGGTATGGGCATTATGAGTTTCTTGTTATGTCTTTCGGACTTAAAAATGCCCCTGCAGCGTTTATGGATTTGATGAACTATGTTTTCAAGGATTACCTGGACAAGTTTGTTGTTGTTTTCATCGACGACATCTTGATCTATTCCAAGACGAAGGAAGAGCACGAAGAGCAGTGAAGGATTGTCTTGCAAATTTTGAGTCAACACCAACTTTACCCAAAGTTTTCTAAGTGCGAGTTTTGGCTAGATAAAGTCAGTTTTCTTGGCCATATTATATCGCATGAAGGAGTTTCAGTGGATCCGAGCAAGATACAAGTTGTTAAAGAATGGCCGCAGCCTAAAAATGTGCGAGAGGTACTTGGATTTCTTGGGTTGACTGGATATTACCAAAAATTCATTGAGGGATTTTTGAAGATTGTTGTTCCTCTATCCTGATTGACGAGAAAGAACGAGAAATTTCTATGGTCTGCTGCATGCGATAAGGGCTTCCAAGAACTGAAACAGAAGTTGACTACGGCCCCAGTTTTAACACTGCCAGTTGAAGGTGACAAGTTCAGTATATATTGCGATGTGTTTGGAGTTGGACTTGGATGCGTATTGATGCAGGAAGGGAGAGTTTTTGCGTATGCTTCTTGGCAATTGAAGTCGTACGAGTAGAATTATCCAACGCATGACCTCACTAGTGGCAGCTGTCTTCGTATTACAGATATGAAGACATTATTTATATGGGCAACAATACAAGATATTTTCAGATCACCGGAGCTTGAAATATTTGTTTACGCAGAAAGAACTGAATATGCGACAACGAAGGTGGTTGGAGTTCGTAAAAGACTACGAGTTTGAAATTAAGTACCACCCAGAAAATGCAAATAAAGTCGCGGATGCCTTGAGCAGAGTGCTTACTGCGAGTCAACCTTCGCTTGCATCAATGTCGGTAATGCTGAGGTCTGAGATTGAGAGGTTTGATGTGGAGATTGTGGCTGAGTTGTCCAATATGCTCACAAACATTTCTCTTAGGCCGACAATAATTGACAAACTCCGAGAAGCTTAGAAGGAAGACTTGGAGTGTGAGAGATATCGGTCGAGTTTGACATCTGAAGACCCGTCCGATTTCAGCCTGTCGGACGATGGCGTATTGAGATTCAGGCATAGGTGGCACATGCCTAACGATGAGGAGTTGAAGAGAGAGATCTTAACCGAGGCACACTCCTCGGCATACTCAGTGCATCTAGGGAGTACGAAAATGTATAGAGACCTGAGACAACACTTCTGGTGGCCGAACATGAAGAGAGAGATTGCTCGGTACGTGGAAACCTGTTTGGTTTGCCAACAGGTCAAAGAAGAGCATCAAAGGCCGGCCGGAACCTTACAGCCACTGCCGATTCCGGAGTGGAAATAGGAGTAGATCTCCATGGATTTCATAGTTGGACTCCCTAGAACGACGAAAGGGCACGATGGTATCTGGGTGATAGTGGACCGTTTGACAAAGTCGGCCCACTTTCTATTAGTGAAGATGACCTATTCTATGGATCAGCTTGTCGAGCTGTATGTGCAGGAGATTGTTAGATTGCACGAAGTACCCATTTCGATTGTCTCTGATAGGGATGCTAGGTTTACTTTGAAATTCTGGAAGAGTCTGCATAAGGCGATGGGAACTCAGCTAAATTTCAGCACGGCGTTTCATCCTCAGACTGACGGACAGACAGAAAGAACAAATCAGATTCTTGAGGATATGCTTAGAGTTTGCGTACTGGAGTTTCAGGGATCGTGGAGTAGATATCTGCCGTTGATTGAGTTCTCATACAACAATAGCTTCTAGGCTACGATCGGCATGACTCCGTATGAAGCACTATATGGTCGGAAAGGCAAGTCTCCGCTATATTGGAATGAGGTAGGTGAGGCTAGTATAATCGACCCAGACATTTTACAGCAAACGGCGGAGAAAATCGCCGTTATCAGGCAGCGTATCGAGGTAGCACAGAGCCGCTAGAAAAGTTATGCTGACATCAGACGGAGGGATTTGGAGTTCAATGACGGTGACGAAGTATACTTGAAGATTTCTCCGTTTAAGGGTGTGATGCGGTTAGGAAGAAGAGGCAAGTTGAACCCTCGTTATGTGGGGCCGTTCCCTATATTGAAGAGGGTCGGGAGGTTAGCTTACCAATTACAGCTTCCGGTGTCAATGGAAGGCGTCCACAATGTATTTCACGTATCGATACTTAGAAAATGAGTGCGTGATCCGTCACATGTTATTGAAGCATGAGAGATCGAGGTACAACCGACGCTGACCTATGTGGAGAAGCCGGTGCGAATTCTAGAGTCCTCCATCAAAGTATTGCGCAATAAGGAGATCCCGCTGGTGAAAGTCCTGTGGCGGAACCATGACGTAGAGGAAGCTACTTGGGAAAGGCAGCAGGATATGATGTCTAAATATCCTGAACTATTTGTGTATTAAAATTTTGAGGACAAAATTTTAATTAAGGTGGATGGAATGTGACACCCGATTTTATGGAATTTTTATTATTCCAATATATAATGGCACTTTCGTAAATATATCAAATTAAGTCTGTTTTGTGAACGGAAAGTTTCAATAAAGCCCTGGTAATAAATTAGAATTATTGGTGAAATAAGAAAATTTGGAGAAACCGGATCAATAGATCAATTAACGAAATAAGTGGAGGAATAAATAGAAAATCATAAAGAAGGGCAAATAAGTAATTTTGCAAGCCAAAATTTTATAATAAACTTAATTTTCCCTCTCCTTCTCGGCACTTACGATTTTCCAGAGTGAAAATCACCTTCTCTGGCAATTTTCTCTCCTCCTCGGCGTTCCCCCACGATTCGTCATCGTTGCTCCTCCGATCAAAAAGTTTTATTCACGTTTTCTTCTCCAAACTCGACCCTAGGTAAGATTCTAAGATTTTGGAACATTAAATCTTTATTTCTAGAGTTTAAACGGTTAGGGTTCGTTTAGGATTTTTATTAAAAACGTGGATTAAGGTTTGAAATTGATAAGTTTAGCGTAGTTATGCCTCTAATTGACATATTGGTGATTATTGGACGTAGTTAGACAATTTATTGGTGAATGTTAGGGTTTTAGAGGTTTGGAGCTTTGGAAAACTTTATTAATGGAGGTTTTGAAATCTTGAGCGCGAATTGCTCGACGAAATACCTCAATGAGTTAAATTAGAGTTTTATGAGATTACTTTAGTTAAGGGTTTCGTTAGTTTGGAAGTTTAACGATTTAAACTCGGTTTTAATGAAGATTGTTGTTAATTGCCATTGGTGAACAATGCTCGTGGACGGGCTTGAATTGCAACGGACGCGAGGTAAGTCTCCGTGACTTGTTTGGCCGATTCGGCCTACACCATAAGAACGTATGTTGTTGGAGGATTTGGAGATGTAGGATGTTCTGGGTAAGCTTAATGGGTAGCCTAGGTTTAGTTTGTTTTATAGGAATGTTTGTATTGTTTTGATGGTATTCATGCTTTTATGTTTTAGTTACGATACACATTTAACTATTCATGCAACACATTTTATGAACTATCATGAAAAAATGAATTTTCGCATACGTTTTCATGAAAAGAAACGGTTAATGAAAAGAAATGAATGCACGTAATCCCGGTCACGACAAGGTGGGGTTCAGACATGGCTGTTTACGGATGGAAGCATGTTTTCCCCCTAGTAGATGGAAAGGGCTGTCTAACTGGCAGACGTGCCCTCTCCATTTGGTGAGAGTTAGACTTCGATGACATCCCGTTATGTAATGTAATGAACAAAATGATTGGATGATTTTACTACCCCACACGCATAGCACGCATTTGCATTTACGTAGATTTACTGAGCGTTTAGCTCATAGTTTGTCTTTATGGTGTAGGTGAGGACGATGCCCCCTACAAGATGAACGAGAAATTTGAAGAAGAGTGCTCGTGGAAGTGCGCTTAGCAGTCGGTGCAAACCTTGACCCGTGGGAGCAATAAGCTATGTGTTTTGTAGTTTTGGGGTTTATGATGGGATGATGGGTGATAACCTAGAAAGAGACGTATAGAACTCATTTTAGGATGCTTGGTGTGTGAATAGTGTACGTACTGACGTTTTGATGAAATGAATTCGATGATAATGCTTTTATGTGGAATTTGGATGATTTAGAGTTGGGTTATACAAATGTGTTGTTTAGGGTCGGTTTTGATGATTTCAAGATTGAGAAGTTTGGTTTATGGATGGATATTTTGAGGATGTTTATTAAATTATGATGTGTGTGGTGCGCAGGATAGTAAAGAAGAAGGAGGCTGCTCTCTAGAATTAAAATCCAGAGAGCTTGCCGATCGATCACCTGGGGTAGCGATCGATCGGCTGATGTTGTGGACGATTAAGCCTAAGTAAGGTTAAGTGTACTGATGGGGGCTACTTTGACCGATTGTAAGTGTGAATCGGTCGGGGTTGTCGACCTCAGTATATTAGAGTCATTTTTAGGAAATTTAGTTAAATGTCGTCGACCGATCTCATTACAGAGGCCACATCGACTGATTTTGGCCACTGATGACATCGACCGATTTTGGCCAGTGTTGACATTGACTGATTTTGGCCAGTGTTGACATCGATCGATTTTGGCTAGTGTTGACATCGACCGATTTTGGCCAATGTTGACATCGACCGATTGGAAGGAAATGAATCCCAGTAAGTTTAGGACGTCGACCGAAACCCGAATGTTGGGTGCGCCCATGTTCGATTCTGTGGACGTTTACGTATTTGAACGATTACGTCTGTGGACGAAAATGTCAGTGGACAACTGCGTTGCAACCCGAGGGGAATTAATTCTCGCCTATTTTATAGACATCGACCGATCTCTTTACTGAGACCATGTCGACCCCCACTGTACCATTCGTCCAAACCCGATAGAAAGAGTTGTCAACCCATACTGTTCCTTCGATGAAATCCAAGAGGAAAAATACTGTTCCTTCGATGAAACCCGAGAGGAAAAACTTAATTCTCTGCCTATCTTTATTGTTTTAGCATTGACGCCTAAGTTTAAATTTTTACTGGGGTTTCCACAATTAGATAGACTTCCGCTGAATGAGTTAATTGATTTTAAATGAGAAGATTAAATGAAATGGATTAGATTAAAAGTTCAAAATTTTTATGACATTTATAGGCTTAATATTTCGTGTAAATTAAGGGTCGTTACACCAATAGTCTTGCATTTTTTTTTTGAATATTGGTTTCTGCCGAATCTGTTGTTTAATTCACAGGTTAATTGGTTGATTGATAAGGTTGTGTCGTTTGTTCCGGTTAACTAACAGTGATTTTGTTTTTGTGCTTCAGTTAACAGATTAATAAATTGTTTGGCTGGATTAAGAAGTTGTTTACTACTTTAGTCAACATATAAATAAATTGTTTGGCTATGCTTAGAATTACTTATAGAGAGGCTGTTATGTGCAATTATTCAAAGTAAATTGCTCCTTTGTGATTTAGTTTAATTGTTTGTCACTGTGCAATCCTTTTAGTTGTTAGGTCCCCTGCACTTAGGATTAGTGACAAAATAGTTAAGCTGATACTTTTTTGATAGGGCTTTCGGTTTTTTCTATTCAATTTGTTTTTGGGGTGAGAGGATGTCTTCAACAAGACTTGAAATCTCGGTGTACGAGGGAAATGTCAACTTTGGTGTGTGGAAAAAGAATATCCGTGCACTTCGTTTACACAACAAAGTCGTCATTGCTCTAGAGAAAGACCAAGATAAATTGTCTGATGAGCAGAAAAAAAGAATGGTGGAAATAGACGAAGAGGCGTACAACCTCTTGATTCTAAACCTCTCGGACAATGTCCTGAGAAAGATTGATGGAGCCGATACTCCACTAGAGATTTGGGGTAAGCATGAATCGATTTATTCAGTTCAAACTGACCCTAATATCGCATTCTTTAAAGGCTCCTTATTCTCCTGAAAAATGGACACTGGTAAGTCTATAGATGAAAATTTAAATGAATTTCTAAAATTGACTCTTAGACTAAAAGGTACTGATCAGACATTAGATGAAACTACTAAGTCAATGATTCTATTAAAATCTATCTCTAAGTCTTACCAAGTAGTCAAAGACAGTTACCAGAATGCCGGTGTCGTCCCCAGTGTAGATCTAATTTCTTCTGGTTTAAAAACCAGAGAATTAGAACTACTGAAACAAAAGAGAACTGGTTCGAATCTCTTTGTGAAGAATAGACCCAAACAAAGTAATAATAATGCCACAAATAAGTTCAAGAAGAAGAATAAAGGGAATAAGCCTAAAAGTGAAAATGTTGGCAAGGGTAAGAATGAGTCTAGGAAGTGTTTCCACTGTGGCAAGGTTGGTCACTTGAAGAAGAATTGCTTCGATTGGATTAAGAAGAATAAATCAGAGAATAATGAATCAAACCTTGTCTGTAAGAATAATCACGATGACCCCTTTGAGGTGTATAATGTCACTGATTTAAAGTGCCTTGATACTTGGGTGCTTGACTCTGGGTGTAGCTTTCACATGAGTCCTGATAAGGACTCGTTTGTCGATTTCCTGGAAGTTATGAATGAATGATGTTCATGGGAAATGACAACACTTGTGAAGTTGTCGGTATGGGCAGTATCATTATGGACTTGGATTCTGAAAAAAAGAAACAAGTTGACTATGGTGAGGTGCATACTTGGACTTAAGAGAAATTTGATTTCTCTAGGTACCTTAGATGACTTAGAATGTGAAAGTAGGACTAGCAATGGGAGCATGCAAGTCGTCAAGAATGAGAAAATTGTTCTGACAGGTAAGAAAGTTGGCGGTTTATATATTCTTGATGGCTCATGTAAGTCTAGTTCTTTGAATACGGTGTCAGTTGATCCTAGTCTTGTTGCTACTGAGAAATGACATATGAGATTAGGACATATGAGTCAAGGGGGACTTGACTCATTTAGCAAACAAGGGATGTTTGAAAATGACAAAATCTGTGATATGAGCTTCTGTGAACCTTGTGTTCTAGGGAAGCAATATAGATTAAGTTTCAAGTCTGCTTTGCATTTATCCAAAACCAAACTTGACTATGTCCATGTCGATTTGTGGGGGTCAGGAGAAATGTGACACACATGGAGGCAACAAATATTTCCTATCCATTGTTGATGACTTTTCTAGGAGAGTCTGGGTGTTTCTTCTAAAAACCAAAGATGAAGCTTTCCTTAGGTTTAAGGATTGGAGGGTTTTAGAAGAAAACTAGTTAGATACCAAGCTGAAGGCCCTTAGAACTGATAATGGGCTATAATTCTGTAATTCAGAATTTCATGAATATTGTAAGGCTTCTGGTATTCTAAGGCATAAAACTGTTCGTAATACCCCTCAGCAAAATGTGTTGCTGAGACGATGAACAAGACCTTGTTGGAAAAGGTCAGATGTCTTCTTTTCACTTTTGGGTTGCCTAAGCCCTTCAGGGGGAAGCCTTATTTACTGCTGCTCATCTCGTCAATAGGAGTCCTCATAGGTCTCTAGAGATGAAGTGTCCTATGGAAGTGTGGAGTAATAGGAAGCCTAGTTTAGAACACCTTAGAATATTTGGATGTTCTGCTTACGCTCATAATAAAGATGGTAAGTTAGACCCTAGGTCTCTTAAGTGTGTCTTCTTAGATTATCACCAGTAGCATGGTAGTAAAGGCTATATAGGTTATGTGTAACGCCTTGAATTATATAAACGCGGTCCGTTACTAAAAATACTGAACCACACTATGACATTCTGAGAAAATTTCAAAATTTCACTCAACGGTCAAAGTTCGACCCTTACAACGTTAAAATTTGCAGCGGAAATTCATTTGTATAAAACGACATTTAATAATTAATTAAAATATTAAAAACAACTGATTGAAGGAAAACAAAACAAAACAGAACACGTCCACCGCTGAACAATTCCAGCGATAGAAATAGAAACAAAAGACATCCACCGCTAAACAGTGTTAGCGGCAGAAGCAGAAACAAATAATCTCGGCGGTGGACGTAGAGACAAAATACGTCTACTACAACGAACACCCACCGCTCACATCAGTCAAACGACACGTCGACTACACACGTCCACCGGTCACGTCAGGCGAACGACGCGTCGATTACACACGTCCACCGGTCACAAAACGACAAACATTATTACTCACATCTATGCTCACATCCACCGGTCATAAAACGACAAAACCCATTACTCACGTCTACTGTTCGACAACATCCACTGATAGACTACATCCACCGATAAATTACATCCATCGATAGACTACATCCACTGGTAGATTACATCCACCGATAGACTACATCTACCGGTGAACAGTAACACTCTAAACAAACAGACAACTCTGTCAACTAAAAAAACTTGTAAATTTTCACAGCAGCTATTCAAAACAACCTAAATCCACAACTTTATAGATCCAGAATAACAATCTACAACAAAAACCAAATCGTGTTTTTCATAATCAGAAAAGCTCCAAAATTAATAAAATCATTAAACTCTAACTGTCACAAACATTCTCAGCATACTTAAACTGAACCATTGTCAACTAAACTTTCACACCTACGGACATTAGTTAAACCGCCCCATCAGATTGTCAAGTCGTAGCGTGAATGTACTCCTCCAACCAGCCTAGTCCTCAACATACTCGGAGAACACACCTGCTGGAATTTCTTCTCCTACATCACGAAACTCATCTATTAGCCTAATGCTAAGTAAGTAAAGCAACAATGAAATGATATGCTGAAACATAAATTCTAGACATGCAGTTTCTACTTTCACATCTCTGTTGCATTCACATTCTTTCACTGATCTTATCCCTCGGTTCCAATGGGAGTTGGATCATTTTTCCCAAAGTCATACATCCTCTTCATAAATTAAGGGGCGGATTAGTTCCCTTAATAGCTGATCTGATCCTAAATTCCATTGGGAAGCGGATCAATTTTTCCAAAATCATACATCCTCTTCATAAATTAAGGGGCGGATTAGTTCCCTTAACAACTGATTTGTTACATTCTGTTCATACCTTGCCATGCCATTACATGTAAATTCATTTTCATGTTCTTTCCAAAACATGATACATGACATACAGAAAACATTTAAACAAGTATAAACCTAATGTTTTGTGATATAGACCCGAAGGCACACACATACTCTACTTACCTGACTTCCTGGGAAAAGTTGGGATGTAAGCTATCTCGGGATTTTGCTCACCTAAAATCATAAATAGAGCATTAATTCAATCTTCACTATAACTCATTCTAAACCATTCAGAAACCTAAGGAAGCTAACTTGGAACTCTATTAATCGTGCATTCTCGGTTTATCACCTAAACCCGAACCTACTCTCATTTACAGCATTCCCAAAACACACATTGTACTCTCTCTGCTATCTAGCCACTAAAACTCAAGAAAACTTACCTAGGTTGAGGAATGGAAATCGGAGAGGAAATCGGCTGGAGAGCTTTGCTGAGCTTGAGCTGAATACCGAAAGAGGAAGTATAGAAAATAGTGGCGGCTACAGTGCATTAATCGCAAAACCTCTTTCCTTAAATAGGTTATCACTATAAATCTCTATTTACCCTTATGCCCTTGCTTAGTCTCTCATTAACCTAATCAGTAATTCTCTCAATTTCATCCATAAAATGTACACTATTAGTTGACAAGGTAAAATTGGTTCAATGAAACTGGGTGTTACATTATGGGACAAGGAGTCTAGAGAGATTAAGATCATTGTGAGTAGAGATGTCATATTTGATGAGAACTCTTTCCCTTGTAAGACTCCTACTAACTCTAGTGAAGAATCTAGTGTGACCACTCAAGTGCATAAGAATATGCAGTTTGAGGTAGAGCCTATGGGTGGCTCAGATGAGCCTGTTATAGGAGTTGAGGATCAAGAAGAGGATCAAACTGGAGATCAAGCTGAAAATGATTCTTGAGGATCAAGAAGAGGATCAAACTGGAGATCAAGTTGAAAATGATTCTCCAGTTGAGGTCGAGGAGTTGAGCAGATCGGTCCATGAAGATATGTCTAACTATTAGCTTACTCGTGATAGAAGTAGGAGGGAGGTTATTCCTAACCGTAGGTTCTCTTATGCTGAGCTTGTATATGCAGCTCTTGTTGCTTCTTTGGAAGTTAGACAAAGTGAACCAAATAGCTATCAAGAAGCTATTAGTTCTATTGAATCTGACAAATGGCTGGGTGCCATGAAGGAGGAGATGAATTCCTTAGATGTCAACAAGACTTGGGAGCTCATTAAGAAACCCGCTATTCAGAAATTGATTGCGTGCAGGTCGTTGTACAAGCTCAAAGAAGGAATTTTATCTAGCAACCCACCTAGGTTTAAGGTTAGGTTAGTAGCCAAAGGTTATACCCAGAGAGAAGGAATAGATTATAATGAGATATTCTCACATGTAGTCAAGTTCAAAACAATTAGGGTTATGTTATCCTTACTTACGTACTTGGATTTGGAACTTGAGCAGTTAGATGTTAAAACTGCGTTTCTACATGGTGAGTTAGATGAGAGGATCCTGATGAGGCAAACTGAAGGATTTGTGGATAGGAGATATCCTGATCATGTTTGCTTACTGAAAAGTCTTTGTATGACTTAAAGCAATCACCTCGACAGTGGTATAAAATGTTTGATACTTTCATTGTGAGCATTGGTTTCTCAAGAGCCAATATGATGCTTGCTTTTATTTTTCTTCTATTGATGACAACCCGGTCTATATTCTGCTGTATGTCAATGACATGTTATTGGTTAGCAACTCAATGTCAAAGATTAACAGATTAAAGCAAGACTTAAGTTCTGAATTTGATATGAAGGACTTAGGGAGTGCTAAGAGAATATTAGGTATGGTCATTGTGAGAGATAGAAAAAATAGGTTTCTGAAAGTTCATCAAAAATCTTATTTGGAAAAACTGGTTCAAAGGTATAGCAATGCTAATGGAAAACATGTCTAGATGCCTTTAGCTGGTCATTTCAACCTGAATAAGAGTCAGTGTCCTAAGTCTAAGTCTGACATCATTAAGATGGTGAATATTCCTTACTCTAATGTGATAGGATCAGTCATATATGCTATGATTAGTACTAGGTCAGATTTGTCATTTGCTGTATCTTTATTGAGTAGGTTTATGCCAAATCCTGCGTATGATCATTGGGTAGCCTTGAAGTGGGTTGTAGTATACATAAATAGTACAATAGATATTGGTTTGTGCTATGGTAATAGAAATGCTGCATTTGATCTTGTGGGATTTGTAGATGCTGATTTTGCAAGTAACAGGGATGAGGGAAACTCAACTACAGCTTACTGTTTCACGTTGGGAAGGAGTTGTATTGTGTGGAAGTCACAATTACAACCCATGGTAGCGTTGTCCACTACGAAGGCGGAGTATATAGCAATTGCAGATGCTATGAAGGAAGTCGTGTGGTTGCAAGGTCTACTAAAAAAAGCTAAGTTGCTAAACTCTATTTCTGTTATTTATTGTGATAATCAGAGTGCGATACATCTTAGTAGGAATCCTATATATCATGAAAGAACTAAACATATTAATGTTAGATATCATTTTATTAGAGATTTGATTTCTACTAATGTTGTGAATTTGTTGAAGGTACCAACAGAGGACAATCCAGGAGACATGGGCACGAAGATTGTTTCAAATACCAAGTTCAAGCATTGCTTGAATTTGTTATTTGTAAAATGACTTTCATCGGTCCGAGCTGCGAAGCAGTTGTAAGAGTTTGTGCACTATGAGTTGACAGTTAGCATGTTAGATTGGACTTCAAGGTGGAGATTGTTGTGTCAAGCCCATCTTAACCCAAATTCAGTGTCCAGCTCATTGCTTTAGTGGTGATGTGTCATAATATGGAGTGTTGATGTATTAGCTGATCCAATGGTTGTGGTTTTATCTTGTAAACAATTACAATCAATTTATCTAATAGGGTAGTTCTGGCGAGAAAATCAAACAATGCAGCCCAAATTCGACAACGGTAAGCATAAAAATTTCATTTCAGTATCAAGTAAATTTAGAATAATATTCAATTAAATTATCAAATTGAAGAAGAAATAGAACCTGGTTGGATGACTGAGATTTACTGAGCTTCGACGGAGGATTCAGAGGTCGAAATTGTGGGTCGATTGACGGGAGGTGCTGCGAAGATTGACGGGAGTTGTGGCGGTTTTCGGTTTTGAGTTTCATCGTTGGTTGCTTTCATTTGAAGGGGCGATTGATCGGAAGGTTGCTGATGTTGTGACACCCCCAGACCCGATCAGGGTCGAGGAGCCTCACTCCGGATATTTTAAAATGTGACATATTTTTTTTGAACTTTTAGAACTCTACACGGAGAAAACTCTCACTGGAATTGAAGACTGGGAGACTATAGTGAATAACAGAAGAAAATAGGAAGTCATATATAAAAAAAAATGAGAAACTTAAACTGGAAAACATACAGTGGAAGGCTACAGTGGATGACAGAAGCCGTAGACATTCAGAAGTGCAGTGTGTAACGCCTCGAGTTATCTGAACCCGGTTCGTTACACAGAAGCCCGTACATGACTAAGAAATCCCAACTGTATTATTATTATTATTATTATTATTATTTTTTTTTTTTTACTTTGCTCAACATTTAGCATTTGACATAAGCTAAAATCTCAAAACATTTAAAAACTTGCAGCGGAAATCATTTGGACAGCAATGGAGTTAAACAAAACTATGAACGTTGTTTGAAGTGTAAGAAATAATCGGCTAAAAAGAAATAGAGGTTTAAATCGTGAAATACTTGGAAAGTCGCAGAAGTCAAATGCATCTGCCGATGGATAAAGTCAACGGAAGAAGCAGAAACAGGCTTCTACCGATGACGTAGACCAGAAGAGTTGGAAACAAAAAACATCTGTCGGTGGACTGCATCTACCGATGACGTCAGCCGAATAAATTACTTATTCAACATCAACCGATTGCAAAGCGACAAAACATATTACCCACTCATACCGGTAGTGCAAAATCTACATCTTTCAATAGCATTGAACCTACATCATCCGATGGCTTAACTGAAGACATCTTCCGATAGAATTAAACCTACATCATCCGATGGCTTAACTAAAGACATCTTCCGATGGAATTAAACCTACATCATCCGATGGCTTAATTGAAGACATCTTCCGATAGAATTAAACTTACATCATCCGATGGCTTAACTGAAGACATCTTCCGATAGACAACATACCTATAACTCAACATCTTTCGATAGACATCATCTAACGATAGAAGACAGAGCGACATTTCAACTATTTCTTGCTATGCCAACACAACTTAAGTACAGAAAGAATTTACTTATTTCACTGAGACCATTCAGAAATAACTCGAATCATTGCACCACTCAAATCCAGTAAAAACCAACATTAGAGAAAAACTCAACAGAATATCATTATCTGAAAATCTCAAAACGTATTCAAAGTATTAAACCTCTACTAACAGGAAAACTCAACATACTTAAATTAAAACATTGTCAACTGAAACTTCACACCAACTGACATCAGTTAAATCGCCTCATCAAGTACCAGATCCGTGGCATGAATGTGCTCCTCCAACCAGCCTATCCATCAACAAGCTTAGAGAAATCACCTGCTGTTACTTCCTCACCTACATCACAAAACTCATCTATTAGCCTAATGCTAAATAAGCGAAGTGATAATGAAATGATATGCTGAAACTTAAATCCTAATTATGCAGTTTCTACTTTCTCATCTCAGTTGCACATTCGTTCATTCACTGATCTGATCCCTCGATTCCCTTGGGAGTGGGATCAATTCTCCCAATGTTATACATCCTCTTCATCAGTTAAGGGGTGGATGAATTCCCTTAATAGCTGTTCTCCCTTGGGAGTGGAATCAGTTCTCCCAATGTTATAAATCCTCTTCATCAGTTAAGGGGTGGATTAGTTCCCTTAACAGCCAATGCATTTCAATCTGTACCTGCCTTTCCATAACATTACATGAAAGTTCATTTTCGTGTTCTTTAAAAAAAAACATGATGCATGACATACAGGAAATACTCAAACATGCATACACCTAGTATTCTGTGATGTAGCCCGAAAGCACACACAATACTTCACTTACCTGGCTCTCTTGGAAATGCTTGGTTTCAACTACTCCAGAAGCTCTCTCACCTAGGGTCATGACAGTACATTAATCCAACTCTCACTAAAACTTACCAAAATCAACAAAATGCTTGAGAAAACCGATTGAAACTCTGCTACCCGTGCATTCCCATTTATCACCAAGAACCCGAACCTACCCTTAATCACAGCATCCTCAAATCTCCACATTGTATTCTCTCAGTTATCTAATCGCTAAAAAGCAAGAAAACAAGGAAGACTTACCTAGATTGAAGGAGAATCGGGCGAGAGAATCACCTAGAGAGCTCTACTGCTCGAGCTGAAAACCGAAAGAGGGAAATAGGGAATAGTGGCGGCTATAGTGTATTAACACTTCCCTTAAATACGTTACCCGTTCTTAAAACCTCACTTTACATAAATGCCCTTGCTTAGTTACTCACTAACCTAATAAATAATTCCCCTAATTCTTTCATAAAATGCACATCATATTTGATAAATTAAATTTGGTTTAGCGGAACCGGGTGCTACACAGTGGTTGTGGACGACAGAAATGCAGTGGCTGTGGACGACAGAAGTGCAGTGGCTGTGGACAACAGAAGTGCAGTGGCAGTGGACAATAGAAGTGCAGTGGCAGTGGACAACAGAAGTGCAGTGGCTGTGGGCAACAGAAGTGCAGTGGCAGTGGACAACAGAAGTGCAGTGGCAGTGGACAACAGAAATGCAGTGGTTGTGGACAACAGAAGTACAGTAGCAGGACAACTGTTTTATAGGCAAAATGGACAACTGTTTTCAAAGGGCAGAATGGACGACTGTTTTACAGGCAAAATGGACAACAGTTTTCAAAGGGCAGAATGGACGACTGTTTTACAGGCAAAATGGACAACTGTTTTCAAAGGGCAGAATGGACGACTGTTTTACAGGCAAAAGGGCAGAATGGACGACTGTTTTACAGGCAAAATGGACAACTGTTTTCAAAGGGCATAATGGTCGACTGTTTTACAGGCAAAATGGACAACTGTTTTCAAAGGGCAGAATGGACGACTAACACTTGGCCAAATACTGGAAAACTTGAAAGACAGAAACTGAAGGCATAAAAACTTCAAACTTCAGAAACCGATTCAAACATGATTTTGGACATATTAGAAAACATGACAGAAGTTTAAGAATACCAGACTACATGGATAGCTCTAAAATCAGAGAAAATCCATGCACAACCTAAAAGAGAAAGATTCCAAACAATTCCAGAGCATAAATTCAACTGTCAAATACAAAGGTTTAAATACATCGACAAATTCAATACAACATTTAAAATCACAGAGGCTGTGCAGAACTTGACATATGTTTCCAAAAATTCACCAAAAATAGAAGTTTTAAAACATAAACGCAAACTTTATCCATCGGTTTTAAAATTTAAAAAGCTATACAGGACTTGACATAACTTTTAAAAATACAATTCTCACAGGCAACCAATCACCATGAGCTCGATCCGCCAACCTTCACTACTCATCGGCTTGAGGCACAAAATCCTCATCTGGAGGATCCATACCTACAACAGAGAGATCAACTATGAGCCTAGAGCTCAGTAAGAACATATAATAATGCAGTGATGCATATGCTATACATGAACATTTTCAAATACATGAACATTACATTACATTACATTACATTTCACTGGAAAGGAAGGTATAAGTGAGGCGTATAGAGGAACTGGCGCACATACATACGTGACATAACAGGACATGACACTGGTTAGTAATTTGGCGGGTCCCAGGGAAGGACAAGGTACAGGGTATCCTTGGTAGGGATAAAGTTTACATGATTCCCAGAGAAGGACAAGAACAGGATGCCAGTCCCCGTCCCACACTTAACCGTACTTTACATATACATTTTAACTTTCTTAACTTCAAATCATGTGCACAGAAAACTTTTGCATGTCTTTCGGGAAAATCGTGTATGCATGAGCATTTACAGTGCTTAAACTTAAAACGGCAGACAATAGGAATAAAACAGCAGAACATAAGGAAAAAGCAGATAACTCAGAACGTAACTCTAACTTTTCTACCCGAAACAACCCGACAGAAATAAAAAAACCTAGTACCTCCGTGATGTAGGGCCTTAAGGGCCAACCTACGGATATGAACTTACCTGTGGTCCGTGAGTTACAGCTTTGTTCGTGTTACCTCTGTGAGCCTCGAACCTTGATCGAAGAAAATGGAAGAAACGGAGGAAAAAAGTTCTGTCGCCTGGAGAAGAAACTAAAAGCAGAGAGAAAGAGAACCATGAATGGAGGGTTTCACGTAGGAGGAAGAGAAAGAAAGGAGGGATGACTTCTTCAACAAGTTGAACACTTGTCAATCATCCATTGACTTCCTCCTACCTACCTTAATTCTTACCTAAATTGCCCCTCCACTGGTTTTTAACTAAATGATTTGTTTTGGTTACTCCTTAGTTTAGTTTTCCACTAAACATTCCAACAATTTTCACCAAAATATTCATTATATTAATATAAACCTAATCTCGTTCGATAATTCGAGGGATAATTTCCCGGTAAAAAATGCCGGGTGTTACATTCCACCCACCTTAATGGAAATTTTGTCCCCAAAATTTGCTTAGACATCTAGTTCAGGATATCTGTCTTTTACATCATGTCGTCATCCCCAAGTGGCTTCCTCCACGTTATGGTTGCGCGATAGGACCTTCGTCAATAAGATCACCTTGTTGCGCAACACTTGATCGAAGAATCAAAATCTTCACGGGTCTACCCTCGTGTGGCAGCGTCAGCTGGATATCCAAGTCCACCAGTTCCATGATCTGAGTAGGGTCTTGCACGCATCTTTTCAGCATTGAAACTTGAAAAACGTTGTGGACTCCACTCGTAGACGCTGGCAGTCGCAGTCTGTAAGCTGTGCTTCCAATCATCTTCGAGATGTGAAATGGCCCAACCACCTTGGACTGAGCTTTCTCATACCATCCTCATCACGCCCTTGAGAGGTGACACCTTCAGGACTACCTCGCCGCCTTCAGTGAACTCTATGTCTTTTCTCCTCTGATTCGCATAACTTTTCCGTCGACTCTGAGCAGTACTAACTCACTGTTTGATAGTAGCCACTATTTCAGACATCAGTTGCAAAAACTTAGGGCCGATCAGTCTGACTTCCAGTCTGGCCTCTCCAACTTTGTCCCAGTGCAAGGGAGACTCGTACTTTCTACCGTGAGCCTCATGATAAGTTTCGGACTACAGGAATATCCTGGAGCACCACCTCACCTTGCCTTTGAGCATCCACCACATAGGCTAGAAATCCGGAACATCCTGGCGTCATCAGTTTTTGAGCTTCTAAGGAGGATACAACAGGCATAGAGCGTGTCTTTGGTATAGCTTGATAAGAGGGCTCCTCCACGTTCGGGCGCTTAAAGACACTAGCCCGGACCTGCAATTGATGGTGCCATGTTGTTTTAAATAGCCAGCCCATCCCAGAATTACATTGTATCCTTTCACATCGATAATGATATGGTTGGCATACCATTTATGGTCCCCTACCGACACTATATCGCCCCGTACAACCCGCTCAGAGTGCATAAACTCTCTGGATGATAGCATAATGCGATATGATTGATTAGACGATACGATACTTAACTTCTCCTTATCTACGAAACCCTTTGCCACAAACAAAAGTGTGGCCCCCGTGTCCAACAGAGTACAAGCAGGTGCATCACATATCGAAATTGTACCTGTAATTGCTGTGTGCTGGGCAGCATCATCATGATCCTCTATCATTGCAGAAGCTTCTGGCACAGCACGGTTTGGTCTCGTGTCGGGCATCGGGCAATCCCGGACGTGATGGCCCCCTTTGCCGCATCGGAAGCAATGGCCGGTAAGGAGTCTGCATCTACCTCTGTGACTTTTCTGGCATCGCAGACATACAGGAAGCTGAGGAGCCCCCTGTGGCATCTTTCCCTTATCTAGGTTAACAGCTATTTCTTTAGGTCTTTTCATGCCCCGGTTCTGCTGTTGCTATGGTTGAAATCCCTTAATAGACCTCTCAATGTACCCCCTTTGATTTTTGTTCTTAAATTCTTCATTTTCTACCTCAAAAGCTTTGACAACCACCTCCGTATATGGTCGGTCCTGAACTCCAGACATCTTCACTCCTCTATAAATTCCTTCCTTTAATCCTCGTACAAAATGGTAGATTTTACTTTCGTTCTTCCTCACTAGATGACTGGCAAAACTAGTTAGCGCTTCGAACTCTCTTACATAGTCTGCTACTTAACCTGTCTGTTGAAGTTGGGTAAATTCTAATACCTTACTTTCCCACATAGTATTGTAGAAGTATTCTTCACAAAACAACTTCTTGAAGGATCCCCACAGCATCTCCCCCACATTAATAGTGGTCTGGATGGCGTCCCACCAAAGTTTCGCGTCACACTCGAGATATAACGCGGCATAAGAGACCTTCTCCATGTCCTTCACCTTAGCAAGGTCAAACAAGTCTTCAATGGTTCGAACCCACTCCACGGCATGGACTGGATCCATAAGTCGCCCTTTGAATGTGGGAGGTCGAAGTCGTCTAAAGTTTTCACCACTGTGTTCTTCCAAAGTAATCGAGCTCGAATGCCAAAACTCCCTCCCGATCATGAACATTTCAAATTGCCAGGATTGACGATTAACAAGCTCCGTTAATTGACGGATACTAAAATCTCTCTCTTCAACTTCTCGGTACCGTCTTCAATTCACACTAGGTAAATCCTATAAACAATAATCAAGTTTAATAAACAGAACTTTTACGGGAACTTAAACACTTACAGTTGGTGGAGCGATCTCACGTGGCGGGTTGCGCAACCAGACATTTCTCCAGAACCGCTTTTAAAACCTAGCGGCTCTGATACCATTTCTGTGACACCCCCAGACCCGATCTGGGTCGAGGAGCCTCACTTTGGACATTTTAAAACGTGACATTTTTTTTTTGAACTTTTAGAACTCTACACGGAGAAAACTCTCACTGGAATTGAAGACTGGGAGACTACAATGAATAACAGAAGAAAACAGGAAGTTATATATAAAAAAAAATGAGAAAATTGAACTGGAAAACATACAGTGGAAGGCTACAGTGGATGACAGAAGCCGTAGACATTCAGAAGTGCAGTGGCTGTGGATGACAGAAATGCAGTGGCTGTGGACGGCAGAAGTGCAGTGGCTGTGGACAACAGAAATGCAGTGGCAGTGGACAATAGAAGTGCAGTGGCTGTGGACAACAGAAGTGCAGTGGCTGTGGACAACAGAAGTGCAGTGACAGTGGACAACAGAAGTGCAGTGGCAATGGACAACAGAAGTGCAGTGGCAGTGGACAACAGAAGTGGCAGTGGCAGTGGACAACAGAAATGCAATGGCTGTGGACAACAGAAGTACAGTGAGCACGTGGACGAATGTTTTATAGGCAAACTGGCCAACTGTTTCACAAGGGCAGAATGGAAAGAAATAAAAAACGACTGTTTACAGGCAAAATGGACACACGGTTTTCAAAGGGCAGAAATGACGACTGTTTTATAGGCAACTGGACAACTATTTTCAATGGCAGAGAATGGCCCGACTGTTTCCAGGCAAGTGGAAGAACTGGTTTTGCAAATGGCAGATATGGACGACTAACATTTGGCCAAATACACTGGAAAATTGAAAGACTGAACTGAAGGCATAAACAACTTTCCAAACTATCAGAACGATGCCAAACAAGCGAATTGTGGACCTATCAGGAAAACATGACAACGTACTAGTTTAAGAATTATCGATAAAGGGATAGCTCTAAAAAGAAAAATCCAGGCACACCTGAAAAGAGCGAAATCAATAACACTTCCAGAGCATAAATTAACGGTAAAATACCGCAGGTTTTAA
>CM039505.1:46622799-46638560 GCA_022432975.1 Begonia masoniana
AAGGTTTGCAATGGAGAATGGATATGATATTAGGTTCAAGAAAATTCAAAATTGCAAACTACAAGCAGTATGCAAACTGGATGTCATGGAGACTTTATGCATCAAAGATGCGGGTGCGGACCCTACAAAAGTTTAAAAAAATTGAAAGACTCGCAAATCATGCACACGACGAGGAGAGTGTCATGCGTCATCTAAAAGGGTAGCATCTGAGTACCTGCGTGTTAGAAGTCCCCCAACAGTGGAATATGGCTTCTATATATTGAAACTGTAAGAGAAAGATACAACGTGAACATCCGAAGTCCGTAGAATAGGCGAGGAGGGAGAGAAAAGCCGGGTAATGGTGGATGGACGTTCGAGGAGAAATATAAAAAATTGTAGGTCATTCTGCAGAAGAAATTAATAGGTCGCATCCTGGAGAACCTGGAATTGTGAGTGTTGGATCCAACAATAGGAGGAGGAACAAATGTCAAGCGACGTATATGTGTTTGAATGCAGGTTAAGACTGGATTATAACTTGAGGCGCCACATCATTGTTTGGACGGTTGTCATTTAAAAAGGGACATGGCACGGACAACTTTGACGGCAGTTGGAGGAGTTGGTTTTGTGGGGTGGTGGGAATATCACGTTTCCATAGCTGTTGTAGAGGGTGAACAAAGAGTCTTGGACGTGGTTTTTGAGGTTATTGCTGAGGGGATTTTTTTACTGGGTTGGTTTCCACAAATACCAGTCGATTCAAACACTCTAACGCTCTGAAATAATCAATATGATAGAGTATTGGGTTCTGAACCTGTCGTCTCTAAGAAAGTTTTGAAATGCATCCCTCAGACATATCAATGAATCAGTTGACTATGATTTAGCATTTTCCATTGTCTGTGCCGTAAGCTCATGTTTCTTCTTAGAGGCATTTTTGAAAATTTGAAATTTTTTTGGCACAAATTAGAAAATATCCTTAGACATAGAAATTGTTAAATTCTTTTATACTATCACTATATCTGTCAGGACTCGACTCCAACGAATCCCGACGATTTGGATTTCCGAATTGGGAAGCGACCTCGAACGACGTACTCAAAACATACATTCCCTAAGTGAAAAATTCTAAATGATATATACATCTAACATTCACCATACAATCATCACACATTGCCTACGTGACATCCTAAATTAAGATATTTTCAATAAAATCCAAACAACATACAAAATACATTCTATATATTGAAATGTTTACATGACATCATCAAACTCTTTATATCACCATCAAAGTACTCGTGAAAGCATAAAAGAAATAAATACTAATCAGATCACTACACGTGACCTTTCATAAACTTAAAGACCATTCATCCATGATCTTTCACCTATTCTTCTTTGCACATTTTATCTTTCTTTGGTTTCTCCGTCCTGGTGAACGTTCCTGTTATATGAAAAATAGAGATATTCCACATAATGAGCCATTGAGCCAGCAAATAAATCTAGCGACTAGAATAGCTAGCCCAAACTCTATCCACATTATACAGGCTCATACGCCATCTTCCACCTATCATTGATTATTTTTGAAATCAACTTAAATCAATTTGTTTTTATTTGAAATTTGTGTCATTTATATAAAAATTCATGTATGTTCGTAATTCGAACAATTTAAAATCCATCAACTATGTTTTAAAATCATTCTCAACAATTAAATAAATCCGATGTAATTTAAAATAATAATGCAGGATTTAAATATGTATTCTTTCCATCGTATTCTCAAAACAATCAATGTCATTTTTAACATCAATTTGCAATGTAAAAATGCAATCCACTCTAATCAACGCATATGACTATCGCACAACCTACACATTTCTGGGCTTTCACTGGTAAGGCTGTAGTACCCTGCCAATGCTGCCTCGTAAGGTTTAGAGACTTTCAACCCAAGGAGGACATACAGTTAATTTCCTACTCATTTTCATAGTCATACTTATCGCACACGAAGAGGTGAGTCCACCCTAATGAGTTCTTATGTTACCATGACTTTCCTACTCCCTCCTTCCTAAATGCATGCTTTAAAATAGTTATAAAGCACGTGTCATGTATTTTTGAAACAACACATTCACCCATGCAATGATATATGAAATCAATGGGTTTCAACACATTTCAATAAAATATTTGAAATAAATAATTTTCACAGTTCATTATCAATTTGAATAAAAACGATATGAAATTCCTAACTTCAACAACCAATTTCACTTCAATCATCCCAATCAAATCTATCATATCAAGATCCAAGACAATAATTAAAACTATCTCCACCTATCAAGGTAATAAAGTCTAATATAACTATTATAATCGTTAGAAATATTTACCGTATGTCGTTTTCTCTACTTTTCTTCAAAATCTCCACCGAATCTATTGATTTCTAGGCCAAAATGTTCCTCTCAACGAGCTGAATAATTTATCCTAAATGACAGATCGACGAATCTCACGTTGTCCCCTCCCTTTCTCTCTCTTTTCACATGTTTCTCTTTTTGCTCGGCTCTTTCTCCTTCTCTGGATTCTTTCTTCTCTTTTCCTCTCTCTCTCTCTCTCTCTCTCTCTCTCTCTCTCTCTTCCTTTCTCTTTTTTTTTTTCTCTTCAGCTTTCTCACGTAAAAACTCACAAGCATGCCACCTATCACTTTTGCAATAGTGAATGCATGGTTAATCACCATTTAACCATGTTTATCCTTCCAAAATTACTATTTTTCCATCCCTTTGTTATTTATTTACCAATTAACCAATTTTTAATTAATCCTTAATCACACTTATCTTTAATCTAATCCCAATTAGATTTATTTTAATCTAATTTATTTAATTAATAATCTAAAATCATTTATTTATTTTTTAAATCATCAAATTTTATCTTTTAATGTATTATTTCTCCAATACCACTTTTACAACTCCTATTTACATATCATTCATAGAAATAATTATCCTCAAATACATCATTGACATAAGTATTTAGAATTTAAACCATTACAATATCTATTTTATGGATGTCACTTTTCACCATGGTAACCTCACTCTTATATCAAAATTCTTGTCACGTCACGAAGGGGAAACAATATAGAACGAAGAACGACTCGACCTGCAAACCTGACCAAGTCACCCGACCCTTAATTTTTAATATCAAATAAAACAGCGGAAGACTTAATAATTTAAATAGAAGTCAGGGAAACAAATGAGCTAACAGATCCAATAAATGACATCTAGATAAAGTGATAATACGAGTCCAAAATAAAAATGACAGACAAAATTTAAATAAAATAAAAGTTTACAAGTTCCAATAAATCTAACCTCTCGATTAAAAGTACGTTTCTAAGGAAATTAATATAAAAGAATAATTTGCACGCTGAGTCCATTTCTGAGTCGGCAACTAAGAGTTTGTTGATTAAATCCTGAAATTGTTAGTCAATGCCATAATTAACCCATAAGTTTATGTTAATCAAATTTCACATCTTAATTTTTCACGTTGTTAATGGTCAACGAGTCCATGGGTCGACTCGTCTTACCGTTTCGTAACCACGAGGGATTTTTAGGTGAATTGGTCAAAAACCAATAAGTTGGAAAGTTACCGAGTGGTTAAATTGGAGAAGATAAATTTTGGAAAAATGTTTGGAGTTGTTCGGATTCCGTCATTTGGAATTTAAAAACTTTTAATTAATATATAAAATATATTAATTTATATTCCATATATTAATTTAATTAAAAAAAGTGTCTTAATAAAATAGAGGGGTAGGAAACCCTACTCCCATTCTTCTCATTTAGCACCACACAAAGAGAGCTAGAGAGGGAGAAGAGTGATTCTCTATCGGTGCTGTAGCACCCGGTTCCTATTAAACCAAATTTAATTTATCAAATTATGATGTACTAATTTTATGAAGAATTTGGAGAAAAAGTGATTAGGTTAGTTAATGAGTATGCAAGGGCAAAGGGGTAATTAGATATTTATAAGTGGATAATGTATTTAAGGAAAGAGAATTTGAGGTTAATGCACTGTAGCCGCCATTCTGTTTATCCCTTTTCTCTCTCGGCTATCAATTCTCTAGCAGGAACCTCTAGGCGATTCTCCTGCCCGATTTTCCTTCAACTAAGGTAAGTTTTGATTCAATTACTCGCTGTTTTAGTGTCTGGGTAACTAAAGGATGACAATGTATGCATTTTAGAAGTGCTGTGAGTGAGGGATGAGATTTGGGGGTTTAGCGAGGAATCGGGAGTGGTGAAGAAAAGAACTCCCAGGACTAACCCCTTAGATTTTCGAATGTTTAGAATGAAGTTTGAGTAAGTTTAAGTAATGTTGTGCTTATGTTTTAGGTGAGCCAGCTCTTGGAATATTTTGCAACCAGAAACCTCTCGAGAAGCCAGGTAAGTGAAGTAATGTGTGTGCCTTCGGGCCTACATCACAAAACAGTAGGTTTAGGCATGTTTAAGTGTTTTATTTATGTCATGCATCATGTTTTTGAAGAAATACGAAAATGAATTTATATGTAATGTTATGGCAATGTATGAACAGATTGAAACAGATTAGCTATTAAGGGAATTAATCCGCCCCTTAATCGAGTAGAGGATTTATTACTTTGGGAGAATTGATCCCACTCCCAATGGAATTGAGGGATCAGATCAGCTGTTAAGGGAACTAATCTGCCCCTTAATTGAGAAGAGGATGTATGACTTTGGGAAAGTTGATCCACTTCCCAATGGAACCGAGAGATCATATCAGTGAATGAACGAAATTGCAACTGAGTTGTGAACGTAGAAACTACATGATTAGGATTTATGTTTTAGTATTCCATTTCATTATTGCTTTACTTGCTTAGTATTAGGCTAATAGATGAGTTTTGTGATATAGGTGTTGAGGTAACTACTGGAGAGTTCTCTGAATTTACTGAGGAATAGATGAAGTTGTTGAAGCACATTCATGCCACGGTTTGGTGTTCTGATGAGGCGGTTTAACATATGTCTGTAGGTGAAATTTCAGTAGTTAAGTATTTTATTGATGAGTGCTGAGAATTTAACGACAGTAGTTATTTGATGTTTAATACCCTCGGGATTTTCTTCTCTGTCAAAGAAAACGTGATTTGAATGTAGTTGGAGTTTATTATTTCCGAAATTATGTCGAGGATACAGATGTTGTTTTAAATGGTTATTTGTTGAATGTCAGATGTTATTTGGAGTCGGGTTGTTTTGAATGCTTTGAGTAAAGTTTGTAAGTTCCACCATTGGTGAATGAAGTTCACCGGTGGATGTTTTGTGTTTTTGTCTACCGGCGGATTTAGTCTATCGGATGAAGGAAATCATCCGGCTGACGTCACCGGTGGATGTGAGATAAAGTCGATCGGATGAAGGAATCATCCGGCTGACGTCATCAGATGATATAGGAAGACTTTTGTTGTCTTATGACCGGGGGTTGCGAGTAATGGGTCTTGTCACTTAGTGACCGGGCGATGTAATCAGTTTTGTTTAGTCTTGAAGAAAAGGCTTTTGTCGCTTAGTCACCGGTGGACGTCGTTTGTTAAATCCACCGGATGACGTAACCAAAGTTTTGTCGTTTTGTCACCGGATGAAGCCTTCTGTTTTCTATTTTGGTCTCTTTCGTTGACTTTGCTTAGCGACTGATGCGTTTGACCTTTGCAACTTTTAAAGTATTTTGCACTTTAAGCCTTTATTTCTTTTGACCGATTATTCAAACATTGTTCTATAGTTTTGTTTAACTTTATTTTTGCTCAAATGATTTCCGCTGCAAGTCTTTAAATGTTTTGAGGTTTTAGAAAATGTCAAATTTTGACTTTCGAGCGAAGTTTTAAATTTTGTCCAAAATTCCTTAGTTATGTTCGAGCTATGAGTAATGAACCGGGTTTATATAATTCGGGGCGTTACAGTATGGTATCAGAGACATGTCAGTTAAACCATTCAAAAGATGACTCATCAGTGCCAATCGTTGCATGGAAGTACTTCAACAACTGTAAGTGTTTATGTTAACCTTAGTTGATAGATATTTAAGAGTGTAATTAACCCTGTACAGGAATTTAGTACAATGGCCAGACGCCCTGGAAGACCTAGAGTGCCAAGGGAAATGCCAAACGTGAGAGGTGAAGAGGAGCCTAGTGTGATTAGGCAGCTGACAGATTTGGTACGTCAGCAAACAGACTTAGTGCGCCAACAGTCCGATCAGTTAGGAGTGTTGCTGAACCGAGAAGTACAAGGAAGTGCCAACTCGGGTTCTAGCCATGAGCATTCAGGAGACCGATTCCGGAGGCTTCAGCCGCCCACATTTGATGGAAAATTATCCAACCCGATTGTTGCTAAAGAATGGTTGAGGAAGATCGAAAGCATGTTCCGATGTGCCAACGTCGGAGAAGGAGACAAGGTCACCCTGGCGACGTTTCATTTTGCTGTAGACGCTCAACTTTGGTGGGAGACAATTGAGACCACCACTGATATTCTGGCTATGACTTGGTCTCAGTTCAAGGACATTTTCTTTGAGAAGTATTTTAACAGCACCATCCAGGCCACGAAGAAGGTGGAGTTCCTGAACTTGAAGCAGTCAGGATCTGTGGCTGAGTACGTCAGACAATTTAAGTCTCTGTCCAGGTTCGCTGGACACCTTGTTCACAAGAATGAAGATAAAGTGTTTCTATTTATGCAAGGACTGAAGCCTGATATGTACAGAGGGGTCAAGTTTTCGGGTTTTAAAGGTTTACCTTTCAGTGAAGTTGTGTCCACAGCTTTGGAGGTGGAAGAAGCTGAAATGAAGTGTGCTGGACCAAAGGAAGCCCCGCGAAGGTTTGTTCAGCCACACCAGCAGAGGGGAATGAAGTGGCCTAGTGAGGGCCAGAGTAGTCAAGGAACATGTAACGCCCCGAGTTTTCTGAACCCGGTTTGTTACTCATAAGCCGTACATAACTAAGAAACCTTGAACTAAATTTAAAACTCTCTCGAAAGTCTAAATTTAACATTTTTTTTTTTTTTTGAAAAAGAAACTTCAAAACATTTAAATGCTTGCAGCGGAAATCATTTGAACCACAATGAAGTTATACAAAACTACGAAATGCTGTTGAATTGTTAAGGAGCAATTGGAAATTTGAAAATTCTAGTTTAAACAGCGAAAAACTAGAGAAGTCGTAGAAGTCAAACACATCTGCCGATTGATAAAGTCAACGGAAGAAGCAGAAAACAACCAAAATAGAAGACTCCTGCCGATAACGTCAGTCGAATGAAAAACAAAGGAAATCTCTCGGTAGACTGTATCTACCGGTGACTAAACGACAAAATGCACTCTACATCTTCCGATGACGTCAGCCCGCATCTGCCGATGAGTTTACTGAGACATCATCCGATGGACTTAGACCTACATCGTCCGATGACGTCAGCTCGCATCTGCCGATGAGTTTACTGAGACATCATCCGATAGACTTAAACCTTCATCTTCCGATGACGTCAGCACGAATGTGCCGATCACTAAACGTCAAACGTAGTACCCACTCATACCGGTAGGGCAAATCCTACATCTTCCGATGGAACAAACCTCATGTACCGGTGACTTTATTGAGACATCATCCGATGACTTTTCTTAAGGCATCTTCCGATAGAATTAACCTACATCATCCGATGACTTTTCTTAAGGCATCTTCCGATAGACAACAACACAACTTTCTCCGATAGAAAACAATAAACTTCTACACACATCCACCAATAGCTTTTACCAAAACATCATCCGATAGATAAATTACTCGACTCCTACCGATGGACCAAACAACATGGCAGTAGACTTTACTATAAATCAAGAAAGTCCCGACTATCAAAAGGACTTAAGCATTTTACCAAAAACAATTCAGAGGCAGTTTAAATCATTGTATTGCTCAAATTCAGTAAAAACAACATTATAAAATCCAACGAAACACTAATGTCAGGAAATCTCCAAAACTAATTCAAAAGGTTGCTACCACTACTGTCATGAAAACTCAATGTACTCAAATTGAATCATTATCAATTAGACCTTCACAACCCCTGACACCAGTTAACCCGCCTCATCAGTTTACCAGACCGGAGCATGAATGTGCCCCTCCAACCACATCTACTGATCTGTGCACACGGGAAATTCACCTGCAGTAATCTCTTCACCTACATCACAAAACTCATCTATTAGCCTAATGCTAAGCGAGTAAAGCTAGAAATGAAATGTGTACTGGAATATAAATCCTAAATATGCAGTTTCTACTTTCATTCCTCAGTTATGTTGCATTCGTTCACTGGTCTGATGATCCCTAATACAATGGGAGGTGGATCAGTTTTCCCAGGGTATGAATCCATATATCCAATTAAGGGGCAGATTAATTCCCTTAACAGCTGATTTGATCCCTGACACAATGGGAGGTGGATCAGTTTTCCCAGGGTATGAATTCGTATGTCCGATTAAGGGGCGGATTAATTCCCTTAAAAGTATACTGTTACAATCTGTTCACATCTCACCATGCTACTTCATGTAAATTTATTTTCGTTTTCTTTCAAAATATGATGCATGGCAACTGAAAAGAAACATTCATTCATGCACACACAAATCCTACTGTTTTGTGATGTAGGCCCGAAGGCACATGCAAACTCTACTTACCTAGTCTTCTGGAAAAACTCGGTTGCAAGCTACTTCGGGTATTACTCAAACCTAAAACCATAGACAGAGCATACATTAAATTCCCTCTAATCTTCATTCTAAACCACTAGAATTCTAAGGGAAACTGTTTTGAGAACTTTAGTCATTGTGCATTCCCGATTTCAACTTAAACCGAAACCACCACTCGCTTACCGCCTTCTCAAAACCTCATTTAACATCCCTCCTACCAACGATAAATACAATGTAACAAGAAATAGAAGCAAAACTCACCAAGTTCGGAGAAAACCGCTGGAGGAAGTTGAAGGGGGGTCTCCTATCGCGCTCTGCTAAGCTGAGGAGCTGAGAATGGAGAGGAAATGAAATAAACAGTGGCGGCTACTTCATTAATAGTTTCCTTAAATACGTTATCCGCCTTTGAATTTCTAATTACCCTTATGCCCTTGCCTAGTCATCCTCTAACCCTACATTTAATATTGCCATATAAATTGTGTCATTAGTTTAAAAGGAAAAGAGAAACGGTTTGATAGAACCGGGTATTACAGAACAGGAAGGAAAGTACCGGATACCAGGAAGTTTCCCCAGTGCCTGAAATGCCTGAAGAGTCATTTGGGCGAGTGCAGATTCGGGTCAGGTAAGTGTTTCAACTGTGAGGAGTTTGGACATACACACAGAGATTGCCCGAAGCCTAGAATCACCCGCTGCTTTAATTGTAACAAAGTTAGCCATATAAACAGAGACTACCCAGCTTTGAAGAGCGGCCCTGCTATGATTAAACCCAGGATATTCTCCATGATGGAGTCGGGTGAGGAACAGCCTGCTGTTGTGTCAGGTACTATATTGATCAACTCTGTGCCTGCTTTTACTTTAATAGATTCTGGTGCAACACATTCCTTTATAGCATCTGCTTTTGCTGTTAAGTTAGATATGCAGTGCATGTGTTTAATGTTACATTATCCTCTGGTGAACGCATGCACTCTAACCAAGTGATACCTGGTAGTGTTGTATTAGTAGGAAACATGAATTTGCCTGCCGATCTCATTATTATGGACATAATGGGATTTGATGTAATCCTAGGAATGGATTGGTTGTTTAAGCATTATGCCACAATAGATTGTAGGACTGGAATTGTTAGTTTTCAACCCCCTGGTGGTTTAAACCATACCTTTCAAGCTATGAAGAAGAGTAAGGAAATGGCTGTGATGACTTCTATCGATTGTAGACCCTCCCCATGCAGAGAGTATTTGTGCTTTTTGGCCAATGTTTTAGACACACAACTAGTAGAAAAATCTAGCCCCAAAAATGTTTTAGTTGTCTAGGATTTTCCTGAAGTATTCCTAGATGACCTTCCTGGTTTGCCACCAAATAGAGAAATTGAATTTGTTGTGGATGTCTACCCAGGCGTTGAGCCTGTATCCAAAAATCCATATAGACTAGCGCCAACAGAACTTAAGAAATTGAAGAAACAGTTGGAAGATCTGTTGGAAAAAGGATTCATACGCCCTAGCTTTTCACCGTGGGGTGCACCTGTCCTCTTTGTCAAAAAGAAAGATGGATCAATGCGTATGTGCATTGATTATAGAGAATTGAATAAGCTAACTGTCAAGAACAAGTATCCATTGCTAAGGATTGATGACTTATTCGACCAACTTAATGGTGCAAGAGTTTTCTCTAAAATCGACTTAAGGTCCGGTTATTACCAGTTGAAAGTTAAATCTGAAGATATCCCAAAGACTGCCTTTCGCACAAGGTATGGACATTATGAGTTTTTGGTCATGTCCTTTGGATTGACAAATGCACCAGCAGCCTTTATGGATCTCATGAATAGAGTGTTTCATGAATTTTTGGATAAATTTTTCATAGTGTTTATTGATGACATTCTGATCTACTCACGAACCAAGGAGGAGCATGCAAGACACTTAAGCTTGGTGTTAGGATTACTGAGGCAACACCAACTCTATGCCAAGTTTTCTAAGTGTGAGTTTTGGTTAGACAGAGTTCATTTCCTTAGTCACGTGATCTCTGGAGATGGAATATCTGTCGATCCAGCCAAGGTTCAAGCAGTTAAGGAGTGGCCGCAACCGAAAAGTGCCACAGATATTAGGAGTTTTCTTGGATTAGCAGGATATTACAGGAATTTCATTGAAGAATTTTCAAAGATTGCTACACCCCTTACTAAGTTAACAAGGAAAAATGTGAAATATATATGGACTAATGAATGTGAGCATAGTTTTCAGACCTTGAAACAGAAACTGACCAATACTCCAATTTTAACCCTTCCAGTTGAAGATGGTAAATTTAGTATTTATTGTGATGCTTCCAAAATTGGTCTTGGTTGTGTTTTAATGAAGGATGGAAAAGTAATAGCTTATGCCTCTAGACAGTTGAAAACTCATGAGAAGAATTACCTTACCCATGACTTAGAATTAGCTGTTGTAGTATTTGCACTTAAGATTTAGAGGCACTACTTGTATGGACAGTCTTGTGAGATATTTTCAGACCATAAAAGTCTGAAGTATATTTTCACATAGAAAGAATTGAATATGAGGCAACGGCGGTGGTTAGAATTTGTCAAGGATTATGAAATTGAAATAAAATATCATCCCGGCAAGGTAAATGTAGTGGCAGATGCCTTGAGTAGAGTAACAACATCAACCCCAACTATGACTTTCAGTATGCCATTAGCTTTAGAGTCAGAGTTCCAAAAGCTTAATCTAGAAGCAGTATCCAGTGTATCAGCTATACTTTCAGCCATAACCTTAAAGCCTACCATTCTAGAGAAAATAAAGGAAGCTCAGACGAATGATGTTGAGTGTAACAAGTACAAGTCAAGCATGGATTCTACGGACAAGTCAGATTTTAACTATTCTGCTAATGGAATCCTTAAGTTTAGAAATAGATGGTTTGTTCCTGCCAGTAAGGAACTTCGTGATGAGATTCTTTCTGAAGCACACTCTTCCAGGTTCTCTGTTCACCCTGGGAGTACAAAGATGTACAAGGATCTTAAACAGCATTATTGGTGGCCAGGCATGAAAAGAAGTGTGGCAGAATATGTAGGATCGTGTTTGTGTTGTCAGCAGATTAAGGTCGAGCATTAGAGACCCTCAGGGACATTGCAACCCTTACCAGTTCCTGAATGGAAATGGGAACAAATAACGATGAATTTTATTGTTGGATTCCCTAGGACAGCAAAGGGACATGATGCAATTTGGGTGATAGTTGACCGTCTAACCAAATCTGCTCATTTTCTGCCAATAAAGATAACCTACTCGATGGATCAGCTTGTTGAATTGTACATGCAAGAGATTATTAGATTGCATGGGGTTCCTAGTACCATAGTTTCAGATCGGGATTCCAGATTCACATCTAAGTTTTGGAAGAGTTTACACAAAGCTATGGGAACACAACTTAGTTTTAGCACAGCTTTCCACCCTCAAACTGATGGACAATCCGAGAGGACTATCCAAACGTTGGAGGATATGCTTCGTGCTTGTGTTTTAGAATTTCAAGGTTCTTGGAATAAGTATTTATCATTGGTTGAGTTCTCTTACAACAACAGTTTTCAGGCAACAATAGGCATGGCACCATACGAGGCATTATATGGGCAAAAGTGCAGATCTCCCTTGTATTGGGATGAAGTTGGTGAAGCACGTTTACTCGGTCCTGATATTGTACAGCAAACTGTTGAGAAGGTTGCCCTCATCCGACAGAGAATTTTGGCAGCTCAGAGTCGACAGAAGAGTTATGCAGATTGCAGGCGTAGAGAATTGGAATTTGTGATTGGTGATGAAGTTTTTCTCAAGGTGTCACCATTCAAAGGAGTTGTGAGATTTGGGAAGAGAGGAAAGTTGAACCCCAGATTCATTGGACCGTTCTCAATCTTGAAAATGATTGAGAAGACAACATACCAGTTACAGCTACCAGCCTCTATGGAAGGAATCCATGATGTGTTTCATATCTCCATGCTTAAGAAATGTGTACGAGACCCTTCTCAGATTGTGGAACAGCAGAGTATTGAAGTTCATCCTACTCTTACATACGAAGAGAAACCGGTAATGATCTTAGACTATGCAGTGAAGGTGTTGCGCAACAAAGAGGTCCCCTTAGTGAAAGTCTCATGGCACAACCAGAACATAAAGGAAACAACTTAGGAGCGCCAGCAAGACATGATGGACCAACATCCAAAATTATTCAGGTATTGAATTTTGACGACAAAATTCTTTTAAGGAGGGTAGATTCTAGCACCCGGTTCCTATTAAACCAAATTTAATTTATCAAATTATGATGTACTAATTTTATGAAGAATTTGGAGAAAAAGTGATTAGGTTAGTTAATGAGTATGCAAGGGCAAAGGGGTAATTAGATATTTATAAGTGGATAATGTATTTAAGGAAAGAGAATTTGAGGTTAATGCACTGTAGCCGCCATTCTGTTTATCCCTTTTCTCTCTCGGCTATCAGTTCTCTAGCAGGAACCTCTAGGCGATTCCCCTGCCCAATTTTCCTTCAACTAAGGTAAGTTTTGATTCGATTACTCGCTGTTTTAGTGTCTAGGTAACTTAAGGATGGCAATGTATGCGTTTTAGAAGTGCTGTGAGTGAGGGATGAGATTTGGGGGTTTAGTGAGGAATCGGGAGTGGTGAAGAAAAGAACTCCCAGGACTAACCCCTTAGATTTTCGAATGTTTAGAATGAAGTTTAAGTAAGTTTAAGTAATGTTGTGCTTATGTTTTAGGTGAGCCAGCTCTTGGAATATTTTGCAACCAGAAACCTCTCGGGAAGCCAGGTAAGTGAAGTAATGTGTGTGCATTCGGGCCTACATCACAAAACAGTAGGTTTATACATGTTTGAGTGTTTTCTTTATGTCATGCATCATGTTTTTGAAGAACTACAAAAATGAATTTATATGTAATGTTATGGCAAGGTATGAACAGATTGAAACATATTAGCTATTAAGGGAACTAATCCGCCCCTTAATCGAGTAGAGGATTTATTACTTTGGGAGAATTGATCCCACTCCCAATGCAATTGAGGGATCAGATCACCTGTTAAGGGAACTAATCCGCCCCTTAATTGAGAAGAGGATGTATGACTTTGGGAAAGTTGATCCACTTCCCAATGGAACCGAGGGATCATATCAGTGAATGAACGAAATTGCAACTGAGTTGTGAAAGTAGAAACTGCATGATTAGGATTTATGTTTCAGTATTCCATTTCATTATTGCTTTACTTGCTTAGCATTAGGCTAATAGATGAGTTTTGTGATGTAGGTGTTGAGGTAACTACTGGAGAGTTCTCTGAATTTACTGAGGAATAGATGAAGCTGTTGAAGCACATTCGTGCCACGGTTTGGTGTTCTGATGAGGCGGTTTAACATATGTCTGTAGGTGAAGTTTCAGTAGTTAAGTATTTTATTGATGAGTGCTGAGAATTTAACGACAGTAGTTATTTGATGTTTAATACCCTCGGGATTTTCTTCTCTGTCAAAGAAAACGTGATTTGAATGTAGTTGGAGTTTATTATTTCCGAAATTATGTCGAGGATACAGATGTTGTTTTAAATGGTTATTTGTTGAATGTCAGATGTTATTTGGAGTCGGGTTGTTTTGAATGCTTTGAGTAAAGTTTGTAAGTTCCACCATTGGTGAATGAAGTTCACCGGTGGATGTTTTGTGTTTTTGTCTACCGGCGGATTTAGTCTATCGGATGAAGGAAATCATCCGGCTGACGTCACCGGTGGATGTGAGATAAAGTCGATCGGATGAAGGAATCATCCGGCTGACATCATCGGATGATATAGGAAGACTTTTGTCGTCTTATGATCGGGGGTTGCGAGTAATGGGTCTTGTCACTTAGTGACCGGGCGATGTAATCAGTTTTGTTTAGTCTTGAAGAAAAGGCTATTGTCGCTTAGTCACCGGTGGACGTCGTTTGTTAAATCCACCGGATGACGTAACCAAAGTTTTGTCGTTTTGTCACCGGATGAAGCCTTCTGTTTTCTATTTCGGTCTCTTCCGTTGACTTTGCTCAGCGGCTGATGCGTTTGACCTTTGCAACTTTTAAAGTATTTTGCACTTTAAGCCTTTATTTCTTTTGACCGATTATTCAAGCATTGTTCTATAGTTTTGTTTAACTCTATTTTTGCTCAAATGATTTCCGCTGTAAGTCTTTAAATGTTTTGAGGTTTTAGAAAATGTCAAATTTTGACTTTCGAGCGAAGTTTTAAATTTTGTCCAAAGTTCCTTAGTTATGTTCGAGCTATGAGTAATGAACCGAGTTTATATAATTCGGGGCGTTACAGGTGCAAACTGGTGCGATTGAAGAATGGAATCGTGTTCTTTGAGCCACGAGCAACAACATTGAGAAGGAACTTCGAAAGATTGTAAGTATTTACTCTCTGATTTTAGGAGAAATCGGCTTCAAGCTTGAAAAGTCGAATCCATTGTTTTTTTAATGGTGTATTTGAGTGTATTTAAAGTTTATATAAGTTTATTTGTTGATTGAAAGTTAAAAAACGACGAGGGAAGACGATTTTTGTGACTTTCCGTCGCTGGAAATCACCCAAGTGTCGACTACTGTGGATGGTCGGTCGACACTTCAAATCTTGCACCGAAAACAGAAAGTTGAAGGTGTCAACCTTGGGTCAGTCGACACCTAAAGTGTTAGCCGCTCGAGGGAAATGTCGACTACACAATTTTTATTTTGCAAAATATGTCGACACTTCAGAAGAAAGTGTCGACTGCTAATGTATTTTGGGCTGAAACCCAAGAGGTATGAAGTGTTGACCTCTATGATGAAGTGTCGATCACAGACCTAACCTAATTGTTCTATGTGTTAACCGGTGGGTTGACCTCCACTTATAAGTGTCAACCGCACGACATTAGTTTTTAAAGTTCGCAACCGTTTATAAAATTCTAAATTGGGTTCTTCGTCCTAGTATAAGACTTATCCATGTGTCTTCTTTAGTGATTGAGAGGAGTTTCTTGACTTAGGTTTTGTTTTAGGCTCGAACGAGTTTGTGGACTTTGAGTTGATACCATAGGTGGTAGCTCTGACTAGCCATAAGAGAAATCGTCGTCGAGGTAGAGATTTTATACTTTATTACATTGCATTGCATGGTTTTATGAAAATTTTTATTTTGGTTAAGTTGT
>CM039505.1:46638660-46697080 GCA_022432975.1 Begonia masoniana
ATTTCTCATTTTTTCATTATAATTATTATTTCTAATAAACATTTTTTTTTCAAATTAAGTGCAGATTAGTGGCTGATGGACTATCAGGCTTGAAGCTATGAAGAACGAGAAGTCCAACCGTAGTTTATTTTGTAATTCAATTTGTGTTACATTAGTTCAAAAGACTTTAATTATGATGTTGAGTAATGAGGTAAAATTCTAGAAACAAGATATAGGGAGAAAGAGGAAGCAGTTGAAAGAAAATAGACAAAAAAAAAAAACATGAGTGAAATAGGTGACATGTTTTTTTTTGTATATGTCATGAGTTTTAAGAGCGATGAATGTTTATCTGAAAAATTTTTCTAGATTTATTACGTAAAAAAAACCATTATAACACTATTTTCACAATGATATTTACTCGACTCAGTTTTTGTGGTTTTTTTTTTCACCAAAATGGTGGATAATTCCGTGGTTTGCGAAAATTCCACTGAAAAGCAAAGTCTTCTGTATCCTTTTCCATGCTTCGAGAAAATTATGGCGGTGTATTTTCTGGGAAGAAAAGCCATGGATTCCTTTGCGATTTCCTTTGCAACATGTAGTTCTTGTTGGTAAACGGACAGGAGAGCTTTTGTTTAATCAAGAACAGAGCGACAGAGAGATACAGAGAGAAAGGGGAGGATGTCTCTGTCTTTAGCTGCTTCTTCTGCGACTGTGGCTGTCGACAAGGCTACCAGCGACTTACTTATGAGCCCTGATTGGACTATGAACATTGACATATGCGATTCCCTCAACTCCCATCACTGGTAAATGAAATAACTCGCGGGTTTCTTATGGTGTTGACGTTGTTCATCTTTCAGTTTAGGGCTTCTGAACCATCGGAACTTCACCATCACGAAATTTTTGCGCCTACGATATATTGTTAGCTTCGAATCATTATCCTTCTCCCGAAATCGTACACAAATTTGTCCATATTTGGAGTTCTGATGTTATCTTTGTCTTTTCTTCTCAGTCGTCTATATGTTGTAATTATTTGACCTGATCAACAGAAACTTGCTTTTTCTTCCTATGTTGGTCCGGGTAAATTAGGAGGAGAGAAAATTGTGAGAAACAATTTCTGGGATTGATTCTTTTTCCTAAAGGAGGGGATTTATGACTTTTTTTTAAGGTCAAGGAGCTTGCATGGGATCTCTAATTCTTTGTGGAATGTTATCTGGGGAGGGGTTTGATCATTAATGATTATTAAGACCATCGAGTACGAAAACTGGCTGTATTACTGCTGTTCCAGTTCCACTCCCATTTTTATGTTCGATCTGAAGCTTAAGATGGAGCTGTTTTTTGGTTTTACTGATTTGGTTTGTGTTTTAATTGATCAGGCAGGCAAAAGATGTTGTCAAAGCCGTGAAGAAACGTTTGCAGCATCGAAATTCTAAAGTTCAAATACTTGCTCTAACGGTACTCACTCTTTCTCTTTCATTTCTTCTTTTGGTGGAATGATGTTAGATTAGCACTAATCTTCACTTAGTTTCAGTAGCTTAATCATTTTTAACTACAACATCCATAGTCGATTTGCTTTTGAGATGGACTTGACCATAATTTTTTTTCTGTTTCATTTATCTTACAATATTCACTTGCTCCTACAGTAGAATTTGTAAATATGCAGAACTTTTGTTCGTTTTTCATAAGTAACTTTGTGCTCTTGTCGATTCTTCCTGTTGTTAAGCATTCCTTGCATATGCATGATTAAATGGAAAGGGAAGATGAGTCTACCCATAGACTCTTGGCAGTAGTTTTATGATGGTTGTAATTGTAATGCATGCCATTGGAAGTCTGATTTCTTTACAAGGAATAATCATTTTACTTACTTCTTCGCACTTATCCAGGTGCATGATTTGAGATTAGGAGCCATTATGAATGATCTGATAATTTTTGTTCCCAAAATTAAATTTTGCAGCTCTTAGAAACGATGGTGAAAAACTGTGGCGATTATATCCATTCTCATATTGCGGAGAGGAATATTTTGGGCGAGATGATTAAAATCGTAAAGAAGAAGGTAATTCACCCATTAGCATATGGTTCTGTTTAGATGATAGTTCAAAATAATACCTGCCATTTGCTTTTTGCTAACAAGCAGATTTCTTTTCTTTCGGTGATTTCAAGCCCAACTCCAAGCATGTTTTTTACGTTCAATGTGTGGTGTTATAATGTTCAATGTGTGGTATTATACAGGCGGACATGCATGTGAGAGATAAAATTTTGGTATTGCTTGACTCTTGGCAAGAGGCTTTTCGTGGTTCGGGTGGCAAGTATCCTCAATACTACTGGGCATATGATGAAATTCGGGTGAGCAATTGGTTGCTTAAATTCTACCATTATCACTATAGGATTCTCCATTGATTGCAACATCTTAATATAATTTCAAGCTGGGAATAGCAGGCAAATTAGATTCTTGTTGTGATAGCGTTTGCTAAGTGCTGCTTCTTGATTTGATTTGATTTGGATGGTTTGAGGTTATCTGGTTAACCATCTCTTTAGATCAATGTGTCTTTTGTCCTAGTCACTTCAAGCAGTGAATAATGGTCATGGGATTTGGCAATAATCTATATCTGAGCATCCAGAATCAGAAACTCATTTCTTTTACTTATAAATTAAAAACGAAAAGTGGTTTGTCGATTAGTTAATTTGCCTTGTCCATGCAGAGATCAGGAGTTGTATTTCCAAAGCGGTCAGGAGATGCAGTTCCCATAATTACTCCACCTCTGTCAGGCATGATTCTCAGACACAATCAAGCTAGTTATGGGATGCCAAGTAATTCTTTAAGAAGACTAGATGAGACAATGGCAACAGAAATTGAAGGTTTAAGGTACTTCCTACTTTTCTGTATGTTTTTATACTTGTGTCCTCTTAATTCTCATTTAATTTTCAGTCTATCAAGCTTGGATTCGATGCGCAATACCACGGAGCTCTTAAATGACATGCTCCAAGCTGTCAACCCAAGTGACTCTACAGTATGAAAATTATGTTTTCTGCAGTATTTCCGCGTGCAAAATTTATCTTTACTGGTTTTTGTACTTTTTGTAGGCTGTAAAAGATGATGTGATAATGGATCTTGTCAACCGAAGTCGTGCCAACCAAAAGAAATTGATGCAAATGCTGACAACAACTGGGTTGGTTTTTCTAAAAATATTTTTGGTTTCCATTGATTCAGTTGGTTGATTTTCTTATTAATGTTAGGGTAAAGTACAAATTAAACTTTGAACTAGTCCGTTCAACTTAAATCTTGAATGAATAAAATAAATCTTGATTTTTGGGATTTGTCTAACTTTAACCTTGAATTTCTTTTTTAATAAAATGAATTTTGAATTTTGCACTACAAACAAAATGAATCTCCAATCAATTTTTTTCAATTTTGCTCGATTTGGTCACGGTTTTATATTTTTTTTATTTAGACTTAGTTTTGGGTTGGTTTTAGTCGATTTAAGTTAGTTTGGTCGATTTGATTGTTTTTTTTAATAATTAAAATTAAAATTATAAAATATATGAATATTATAATATCAGTTTAGTTTCGTCATGGTCAACCCAAAATTAATCATTGTTTAATTTGTTCACGGTGCAAAGTTCGAAGTTCATTTTTTTTTTTTTTAAAAATTCAGACTTTAAGTTGAATATACCCAAAATTCGAGGTTTATTTCATTCAAAATAAAAGTTCAGGATTTTAAGTTGAACGAACTCCCCAATGTCAAAATTTAGTTTATACTTTACCCTTAATTTTATTTTTATGAATGCATTAGCTGTCCTCGACAGATTAATTTGTCTTTGCAAAAGAACTTATTTTGGTGGAGTTTCTATTTGTGTCACTTAGTTTTGCTTCTGTATGGCAGGGATGACGTGCTTCTTGGTCAGGGTCTCGAAGTGAACGATGCCTTGCAAAATGTACTGGCAAAACATGATGCAATGGCGTCTGGTTCTCCCCTACCAAACCATGCGTCAAATATGAGCCCTGAATGCTCAGAAACATCTGCCTCCAACACCAAACTTACCGAGATAAAAGATTCTAGCCCGAGAGACTCTAGTGTGGTACCAAATACTAACTCTTTTTCACCCCTGACATCCGTGATTCAGACCCAAATTGATGATGAAGAAGAAGAGGAAGATGAATTTGCACAGTTGGCTCGAAGGTTGTTCATTATTGCTGTTATCATATACATTTTTTGTCTCACCATGTCTGTTATATGATCTCTAATATTTGCATTTATTTATTTTTTATTTCTTTTGGTTACATTTAGTTCGATTAAAAATTCTTTACACATGTAACTTTTCCGAGTGCAGGAATTGTAAAATGCAGCTGATTCCTAGTCAAACCTCGTCTAGTGGAAGTGCCGATAATTCATCATCGACGAACAAGAGCAACAGTACACATTTGTCTTCCCCAACAGCCTCAACATCTTCTCCGTGCAAGGCATTGGCTCTGCCCGATCCACCTGCACCGGTAAAGATGAGCCCAGAGCAGAACATGATCGATTTGTGGAGTATCACCTTGTCATCTGCATCAGCCACCCCTCCCACCGCCCATTCTCCGGCTTCTGATCATCAGGTACCTGTTCCTCCTATTACGCAAGGATATAATCACAGTTCACAGGCTCCTTACAACAATTACATCGTCCCATGGGCTCAACCGCAACCATGCTTACGACCTCAAACTCAGACTCCACAACAAGTACAACTGCAAAATCCTGCCCAATACTCTTCTCCCGCCTATCCTCCCCCTCCTTGGGCAGTTTCGTTTGTTTATTCCAGCAACCAAAGTAATAATTCCAGTGGGAACACATTTTTAACATCACGTGCCAATGGAACTCCGTCTTTTGCAGCAGAACCTCCGGCCAAACAATTATGTCCTTATAACTCATTTCCTTTGAAAGGAAGTACCGGCCGGCTGTTCTTGGAGATGCAGTGATGAATTTGGGACCCAGAAATCCGACCATTACAACAGGGCAAAAACCATTTGTACCATCGTACAGGTTGTTCGAGGATCTGAATGTCTTTGGAAACCCGGACGGCAGGTTGAAGATGAGTGGCAGCAGCACAACTTCTAGCTTGGCAGGGGCGGGTGGGCAGAGTATGGTGAGTGGGAGGAAGTAATTGTCCCTGCTCAGTAGTCTCTGAGAATCTCACTCTTTGTATAAAACCATATTTGATTAGAATTATGGGATGTAATTAAATTGGGGTAGTGATTTCCCATACTATGTATTGATCTGATTGTTATGAAGAAGATGTATTGAAAAACATTTATGTAGCCTAGCCTCGTACACAGTAACATCGTCAGGAACTGAATTACAATTTGACTGTCCCGTGACATCAGCCAAGCATCGGTCCGGCATCATCATGGTGATGTGGCAAAGAGAGAATAATGTGTGGCAGAGAACCATTGGAAGGATTGAAATGAGTTTCAAAAGGGGAAAGGTGAGTGAGAGGCCACTTTCAAAGAATGGCCACTCATTGACCAACTCCCACTCAGCATTGCCTTTGCTTGCAGCCAGCCTGCTAGCCATCTTTAAAGTGCTGTTGTCAGCACTATTTGCTTTACCAGACCCCCACCCATTACCACCACCTTCACATGTATTCTTATGCAAAAGAGTTAAAATTAATGCACTCTTTTACTTCAAATATTCTACATTGATTCTAACTCATCTCTCTACTTGTTCCACGCAATAAATTAGTTACAATATTAGCTAACACTTATTTTATTTACGAATAAAATTATTCAACTTACAAAGCTGAAGTCACATATCGGACTCAACACAGGAGATTATTGCAGCGTTTACCAGTGCTCCTAGTATAAAATTGTCCACTTTGGGTCGGAGCCTACATGGATTTATTTTTGGAGTTAACCCAAAACATGTTATACTATGTATGCATTTTGCACTCTCTCAAACGATATTAGATTGTGTACCTTCACTAGAATGGCTTGAGTCCTCACACTGAGTCCTCCTTGCCTCACATGGCAGGTTGTGACAATTATGTTAGATGTAACTGTAGGACCGTTATTGTCTAAGAGGGGGGTGAATTAGACTTTTCTCTCCTAATTGAGTTTACTTAGTACAATATAAATTACTTAAAAATATTGTTTACTGATTGAAAATAAATAGAGAGAGAGAAAAAAATAACACCGTGATTTTTACGTGGTTCGGTCAATCTTGCCTACGTCCACGCTTCAAGAATTCCCCCTTGAAGATTCACTACTTCTCTTCTACGAGAAATCTTGATTGGACTTCACAGGCGCCAATAAACTGCCTTTATAATTCAAAAGAACTTCACGGGCGTCAATCGCTGACTTTACACTTCCAATGTTAAACAGTATAGAGGACAAAAAAATTACACTCTCTCAAAACAGAATCTCAAGTTTAGGAGTAGAGAGTCGCAGAGTATTACAGAACTTTTGCTCGTGAGAGTTAAGAGATAATTGTAAAAATTGGCAAAAGTTTTTGTCTCGAGCTTCTGTTCTTTTATATATACTCGCGTCTGTAATTCGCTTCTCATTCAAATGACTCCTTGTTTTCATACAAAAATAGGACCGTTTGAGAGTATCCGTACGCAGAAAAATAGCCGTTGAGATCTGGAGTCGCTATCACTCATGGCAGAAGACTTCTTAATTTGGAAGATGTTATACAAGTGGACGAAGTCTTTATTCGGTCGAAGTCACTTTCGGAAGATGTTCTTCTAGCGGACGAAATCTTTGTTCGGATGACTTCGTTATTCGTTCGACATCTTTATTTGTTTTGGACGACGTTAATTTCGGATGACTCTAAGTCTGGACGATAAATCTTTCTGTTGACTTCTAAGTCCGGACGACAAAGCTTTCTGTTTATTTCTAAGTCTGGACGACGTAATTCCCAAGGACGACTTTGGTCGATAATCTATTGGTTCTGCCATCGGTCGACTTTGTGTTGTTGATATATCTGGTCGATGATCTTTAAGTCTGCTTTAATTCGGTCGATGTTCCTTTACCATTTTGCATGACCCAGACTCGACCACCAACACTTAACCAAAATCGTTAGAAAACATAATACCCTTTTTAAAAGGGCATTTCCAGATAAATGCAATAAACACATTAATCCAAATAATCAGTTTATATATTTGCATATATTTTATATTAATCACAATCATCAAAAACATAGTTAGACTTAAACACTATTTAAGTCAACAATCTCTCCATTTTTTATGATGACAAATTTATGATCTGTTTCAATATACTAATCTGTATTTCAGTTTAAACTTACATACTCCCCCATAATTTATGAAGTATTTCTTATCAATAAGTCTTAATTATGCAGTCATTAACTTCTATACCCTTCTCCCCCTTTGACATTATAAAAAATAAGCACGTATATGAGGAATCTCATTCAGCACATCACTGTATAGACGACAGGATAAAAACTTGCATAGTTTGACAACAGCTTAAGTATGCTCAGTGTTAAAAAAAATTATTCACAGTGCTAAAAAAAAATATATCAGTAACAGTGTTAAAAAAAATAAAAAATACAAATAAAAAAATATTCCTAATTCTCAGGGGAGAGGAGATTCTCCAAGTGCATGATATCCCATAATTGATCAAGGAAATCATCCTTATCAGGAGGGGATTCCACCTGAAGATTAGTTTCCTCAACATGAGAGAAAGGAGGAACACGGGTATCATGAATGGCATCCCCTGCATCTTCCATAGGCATATCGACAGGGTCAGCTATTGCAAGATCAGCAGGAACAGCACCAACATCAGCAATATCTGGATTACAAGTAGCTGACTGATTAACAATAGTTGGAGCAGGCACTGGCACAACACTTGAAGGAACAGCTGAAGTAGCTGAACGAGCTGCCTCAAGAGACTCGTCACTTTCATCCAAATTCTCATCCGCATTAGAGGGCTCACCAGCACTTCTAGTCATAAGGGTGTTAAGGTCTCCAATATGAGAGATAACCCTGTCACAATCTCGCTGCACTTGCGCTGTTAAAAGACTTAAATGGAATCTAACGGAGGAGACGACATCATCAATAGCTTTACTTTGATTTGATTCCAGTAGATCAATACGTTTGTGCAGTCCTTGAGTGACAGCTGCGAGATTGTCTAGTTGTGATAGGACATAAGCTTCAAATTGATCTTGGCGGGAAAGATACATAGATTGAAAGGATTCCTGACTAGTGCCAAGGCTGGCTATACTCGCTTGAAGCTCATGATATTGTTCCTCAGAAATAGAGTTCCTCACTGGAAGAGTGGGGTGACTTTTAGTTCTACGAGGAACACGAGCAGTTGAAGGAGGAACTGGAGCTGGGGAGGGAGCAGGAATTGGACTGGTTGGAGGTAGAAGAGTAGCTGCTGGAATTGCCGGAAGATCAAGCAGAAGAGTTGAATCATTAAAGCCCTCGGTAGCTGAAATGAGAGATTCCTGAACCAGAGGATGATCAAAGGAGGGAATATAAGGCTCTTCTTGAGGAGCAGACTCTTCTTCTTCATCATCCATCAAAAGCATTCTGCGCCTTTTCCGTGGTTTCTTGTCAACTAAAGCACCTTGCTTATTTCTTTCAATCCCCATTCGCAGCAAGGTGGAAGCAGAAAAAAGATCAGTGTTCTTCAATGGAATTGGCTCGTCTTCAGCCGTCAGTTGAACACCGAAGCGATGGAAAATCTTCATCAAAAGAAGATTATATGGAAGAGATTTTGAAGCTGTCCGGACAACTTGGAGCATTCTTCTCAGAATAATATAACCAATGTGAAATGGTTCTTTATGGAAGAACCTGAAAATAATGAAAAGATCCATTCCACTGACGTGGTCACGATGTCCATCTCGAGGGAAGATATTCTAGTTGATCATGAGATGGAAGACTCTGGCCCTTGTGTTCAAATCCTTGCCCTTGAGCTTGAGGGAGGTATTGTGTGGATCCTTTGAAATTTCTTTCGCTAAAGCCGTTCCCTCTGAGGTTCCAATGAAGGGAAGATCCTTGGAAGTTTCAAAAAATTTAGGCTTGCCATTCAGGAATTCACAGTTAAGAATTTCATGAATTTTTTCCTGAGTCAGCTCGATGTGTCTACCATACACATAGCTTCGAATGACAAGCGGAGAAGTGGAATGCTCTAGATTTGCATAAAACATCATAATCGGTGTTTCGCAATAGGATGTACCGAGTTCAAATAGCCCTAATAAGCCCAGTTCACGGAAAGATTGCTCCAGATGTAAACCAGACAGATCCTTAAATACTACACCTCTGCTTCTAATAAGCGGTTTCTTTTCAAAATTAGTAAAGTACCTATGAAGTGCAGCCTCATTAACAAATTGATGAGTAGGCCATTGAAGAGGAGGTGGTTGTACGATAGGTTCTGATTCCACGAGTTGTACAGTCTTCTGCTTTTTCCTTGAGAAAGTTAAACGAACGTTAGAGGATGATGCCATTTAGCAGATTTGAAAGTCGAAAAAGGACTGGTAACGAGAGAATAGCGACGGAGAGTCGAATGAAGATGAAAGGTTTTTGAAAGGTTTTGCGCGCTCTGGAAAAGGATAGGGTTTCTGTAATCCGAATGCAGATTTAAAAGAGTTAAGAACTGACATCGTCCGATTTGTACTTCGACCGTTTCCTATATCGTCCACTGCATAAAGTGACGCGGTCGATGTATTTCAGAAAACCTCAGTCCATAGATATATACCTTTATTGCTAGCCCATAACATCGACCGATCAGGACTTTCCATTCCTAATGAGACCTAAACGAATTCGAATATCACTGAAGGTCTTCTCATCCAAAGGTTTTGTAAATATATTTGCTAATTGGTCGGATGAATTAACAAATTCTAAGGTGATATCACCTTTTTGAGCATGATCTCTAATGAAGTGATATCTAACTTCGATGCGTTTGGTTCTGGAATGTTGGATAGGGTTCTTTGAAATGTTAATTGCACTAGTATTATCACATCTAATCAGTATTCTATCATAGAATAGATTGTAATCTTCTAAAGTTTGCTTCATCCAAAGCATTTGAGCACATCAACTACCTGCAGCGATATATTCACTTTCGGCAGTTGAAAGTGCTACAGAATTCTACTTCTTAGAGTACCAAGATACAAGAGATTCACCTAGAAATTGACATGTTCCACTGGTACTCTTCCTATCTACAAGGCTTCTAGCATAATCAGAGTTGGAATAACCTATTAGATCAAATGATGTACCCTTTGGATACCATAAACCTAAATCAAAAGTGCCACTTAAGTATTTGAAAATTCTCTTGACTGCACTTAGGTGAGATTCCTTAGGAGAAGCTTGAAACCGAGTACACAAGCACGCACTAAATAGGATATCAGGCCTGCTGGCCGTTTGATATAATAGAGAACCAATCATACCTCTATACTTCTTAATATCCACACTTATTTCATTTTCATCTTTGTCCAACTTAGTGGTGGTGCTCATTGGGGTTCTAGATGGCTTTGAGAAAATCAATCCGAATTTCGTCAAAACCTCTTTAATGTATTTTTCTTGACAAAAGAAAATGCCATCTGGAGTTTGACTAATCTGAAAACCTAAGAAGAATTTTAACTCCCTCATCATACTCATCTCAAATTCACTTTGCATTAGAGAGGAGAATTCATCACACAGTGAGACATTAGTATAACCAAATATAATGTCATCGACATAGATCTGTACAATGAATATGTCTTTGTCCTTTTGCATGGTAAATATGGTTGAATCAATATTTCTCTATTTTTCAACCTATCCTACCAAGCTCTAGAAGCTTGCTTAAGTCCATACAAGGCTTTCTTGAGCTTATATACATGGTCATGTTTGTCATAGACTTCAAAACCTAAGGGTTGCTCTACATAAACTTCTTTCAAGATATAACTATTTAAAAATGCACTTTTAACGTCAATTTGAAAGAGTGTGAAGTTTTTGTAGCAAGCATAGGCTAAGAGCATCCTGATAGATTCTAATCTAGCTACAGGAGCAAATGTTTCTTCAAAATCTATTCCTTCTTCTTGGTTGTAGCCTTTGGCAACTAATCTAGCTTTGTTCCTGACCACAATCCCATTTTCATCCATCTTATTCTTAAATACCCATTTAGTTCCAATAATGGGATGATTGTCGAGTTTTGGAACAAGTTCCCAAACGTTGTTCCTTTCGAATTAGTTTAATTCATCTTGCATAGCAGCTATCTAATTTTCATCCTTCCTCAAATTTATTGGGTTCAATTTGAGAGATAAAGACTACATTTGCACAGAGATTTCTAAGGGATGCTCTAGTTTTGTCTCATAATGTTGGATCACCTAGAACTTCATCTAAATGATGATTTTTTACATATATTTCAATCTCTATGAAGAGCAACATTTTTATCTTTGATTGTGACAATTTCTAGAGAATTTGAAGGAAGATCTAGTGAATTTTCTCCTTGAATGGTTTCAACAGGTTGGTCTAATAAGAGAGAATCCATTTGCTTTTCCAAATTTTCATCTTCTTGCACATTGATTGTAGCTTGAAGATTCTCATCAAAATTGACATTAACAGATTCTTCAACAATTAGAGTCCTTTTGTTAAAGACTCTATAAGTCTTACTAGATAGAGAATAACCAAGAAAAATTCCAAGGTCAGATTTCGAATCGAATTTTTCCAAGTTATCCTTGGTGTTTAGTATGAAACACTTACAACCAAAGGCTCTAAAGTATTTGACAGTAAGGATTTTTCCATTCCAAAGCTCATAAGGGGTTTTTTTTAGAATAAGTCTTATAGAGACTCGATTTAGAACATAGCATGCTGTTGAAACAGCTTCTGCCCAAAAATATTTTGGAAGAGAGTTCTCGTTGAGCATGGTCCGAGCTAGCTCTTGAAGAGACCTATTTTTCCTTTCAACAACTCCATTTTGTTGAGGGGTTCTAGGGGAGGAGAAATTGTGCTCAATTCCATATTTGAGACACAAGAGTTTAAATTTTTTATTCTCAAATTCTCCACCATGATCACTACGAATAGCAACAATGGTGAGCTCCTTTTCATTTTGAACTCTCTTCCTAAAGCTAGAGAAGGTATCAAAAGTTTCATCTTTTGACTTTAGAAAGAATACCCAAGTGAATCTAGAGAAATCATCTACAATAATAACGGCATAATATTTGTCTCCTAGACTAGCAATGTTTGAAGGACCGAAAATGTCCATGTGAAATAGTTGTAGAGGCTTGGATGTAGAAATTGCATTATTTGATGCAAAGGAATTTTTGATTTGCTTGCCCATTTGGCAAGCTTCTCAAACTTTATCATTCTCAAAGGATATTTTTGGAATCCCTCTAACTAAATTATTCTTAGTAATCTTAACTAAAGTATCTATACCTACGTATCATAGTCGTCTATGCTAAGTCCAACTATCAATAAGTAAGTTTACGACAAAACATTTTTCATCAACACAATCAATGTGGTCTAAGTCAATTGTATAAACACTTTCTTTCTTATAGCCAATGAATAAAACTTTACCACTTGAGCTATCTTTAATGGTACATGATTTAGATTTTAATGCTACTTTATACCCTTTATCACATAATTGACTAATACTTAATAAATTGTGCTTTAACCCTTCTACTAATAAAACATTTTCAATGATAAGGTTATAAGGATTACCTATATTGCCGATGCCAACAATTTTGCTCTTTTGATTTCCACCGAATGTGACATTCCTTTTCTTCTTGTTGACAACGGAAAACTTTGAGGAGTCTCCCGTCATGTGTCTTGAGCACCCGCTATCTAGGTACCACTGGTTCTTCATGGGAGAATCCTCAACCTACAAAACAAAAGATCAAGTTGTCTTCTTTGGTACCCAAATCTTTTAGGTCCTAACATTAGGTTTGGTTCCCTTATGAACCCATTACAGTTTAGGAGCTACTCTAGATTTGCTTAATTTTATGGGACATACAAAAGATTTATGTCCTATTAAGTTACATGTATGACATGTGGATGGTTTAACAAAGAAGTTTTTATACATGATTCCAGCCTTATCAAATGTAACTCTCTGGCTTCCTAAGAGCATATTCAAATTCTTGCTTCCATTAGTAAACTTAATAACAATGTCATTCAAATTCTCATTTCTACTCTTATGTTCACTAATTTTTTTTTCATGCAAGTTAGTTTCCTTAGCATGCTTTTCAATTAAACTGGTATTTTCCTTTCTTAATATATTGTATTTAGTCTTTAACATGTTGTATTGTTTAACCAAGTAATTGAAGGCATCAATTAAATCACCCTCATCATTTTCACTATCACTAAAGGAGGAACTAACCTCATTTTCATGTGCCATGAAGCAAATATTGGCGACTTTCTCATCTTCTAAAGAAGTGTCACTCTCACTGTCATCCCATGTAGTTTTCATGGCCCTCTTCTTGAATCGCTTGGGACCTTTCTTGGTTTGAGGATATTAGGCCTTGATGTGTCCTAGTTTCCCGCATTCAAAACAGGTAATCTCCTTATCCTTTTGAGGCTTTTCTCTCTTTGAGAAGTTCCTCCCATTCATTCTTTTCCGTTGGAAGAATTTGCTAAACCTCCTCGTGATGAGAGTGATATCCGCATCATCATCTTCTTCCTTGGATTCCTCTTGTTTGCTTGAAGAGGCTCTGAGTGCAATATCTTTCTTTGTGTTGATCTCTTTCTCTTTGAGATCTTCCTTGTCATTGGCTCTCATAGTTATCTCATGAGTCATTAAAGAGCCAATGAGTTCTTCTAGCTTAAGAACCATGAGATCCCTAGCCTCTTGTATAGCTGTCACTTTTAGTTGTCAGACTCGTGGTAGACATCTCAGAATTTTCCTGACAAGTTCTTCATTTGGATACACTCTACCAAGTACTTTTAAACCATTAGTGATGTCAGTAAAACGAGTAAACATAGAACTAATTGATTCATCCTTTGTCATGGTAAATAGTTCATACTCATGTACTAACATACTCATTTTACTTTCTTTTACTTGATTTGTTCCCTCGTGTGTAATTTCAAGTAAATATCATATTTCTTGTGTACTATCACACCATTGAACTCTGTTAAACTCGTCTCTGTTCAGTGCACAGTATAGGGTGTTAATTGCCTTAACATTTAAACTCAAATTTCTCTTATCGGACTCAGTTAATTCATGAGGGGCCTTAGGAACACTAATCTCATTCTCAGTTTTCATAGCTCTAAATGGTCCATTTTCTATGATATTCCATAAATCATAATCCATAACTTGAACAAAAATTCTCATAAAGATTTCCAATAAACATAATCAATTCCATCAAAGAATGGAGGTCTAGTAATAGATTTCCCTTTTACATGTGAAGTGTTTGTGTTGAATACCATTTCTAGATATGCAACTATTCTTTTAATCACAATTATACAAATATTAACCTACGCTCTGATACCAATTATAGGACCATTATTGTCTAAGAGTGGAGTGAATTAGACTTTTCTCTCCTAATTGAGTTTACTTAGTACAATATAAATTACTTAAAAATATTGTTTACTGATTGAAAATAAACAAAGAGAGAGAGAAAAAAAATAACACCATGATTTTTACGTGGTTCGACCAATCTTGCCTACGTCTACGCCTCAAGGATTCACCCCTTGAAGATTCACTACTTCTCTTCTACTTGAAATCTTGATTGGACTTTACGGGCGCCAATCAACTGCCTTAACCATTCAAAAGAACTTCACGGGCGTCAATCGCTGACTTTACACTTCCAATGTTAAACAGTATAGAGGACAAAAAAACTACACTCTCTCAAAACAGAATCTCAAGTTTAGGAGTAGAGATATGCAGAGAGTCGCAGAGTATTACAGAACTTTTGCTCGTGAGAGTTAAGAGATAATTGTAAAAATTGGCAAAAGTTTTTGTCTCGAGCTTCTGTTCTTTTATATATACTCGCGTCTGTAATTCGCTTCTCATTCAAATAACTCATTGTTTTCATACAAAAATATGACCGTTTGAGAGTATCCGTACGCAGAAAAATAGCCGTTGAGATCTGGAGTCGCTATCACTCATGGCAGAAGACTTCTTAATTTGGAAGATGTTATACAAGTGGACGAAGTCTTTATTCGATCGAAATCACTTTCGGAAGATGTTCTTCTAGCGGACGAAATCTTTGTTCGGATGACTTCATTATTCATTTGACATCTTTATTTGTTTTGGACGACATTAATTTCGGATGACTCTAAGTCTGGACGATAAATCTTTCTGTTGACTTCTAAGTCCGGACGACAAAGCTTTCTGTTTATTTCTAAGTCTGGACGACGTAATTCCCAAGGACGACTTCGATCGATAATCTATTGGTTCTGCCATCGGTCGACTTTGTGTTGTTGATATATCTGGTCGATGATCTTCAAGTCTGCTTTGATTCGGTCGATGTTCCTTTACCATTCTGCATGATCTAGACTCCACTACCAATACTTAACCAAAATCGTTAGAAAACATAATACCCTTTTTAAAAGGGCATTTTCAGATAAATGCAATAAACACAGTAATCCAAATAATCAGTTTATGTATTTGCATATATTTCATATTAATCACAATCATCAAAAACATAGTTAGACTTAAACACTATTTAAGTCAACAGTAACATCATTAGTGACAATTTCTTGGTCACGTCAAAATGAAAGGTAAGTTTGAGCATCTTTGTTTTATGTACATATATTATTGTTCCAAGACTCGGTAGAGATATCAAAATAACTAGCAACATACGAGTTTGCGAGAATCATGGATACACTACTCTTTGCCTCATGGTCGCCTATGTAACACCCGGCATTTTTGCCACGTGGTCATTTAAGCGGGATAAATTGTATATTAATACAATAGATATTTTCTTTTATTTGTTTGGACGTTTAATTGGAAAACCAAACCGTGTGTAATCAAAACAAAACCAATTTGATTAAAAACCAATGGAAGGGCAAATGTGGAAGTAATTAAGGTTGGTGGGAGAAAACAAATAGATGATTGACATGTGGCAGCTTGTTGAAGAAGTTAAGTTCTTTCTCCTACGTGAATGTTCATTCACTTCTCTGTTTCCCCTCATCTCTCTCGGCTTTCTCTCTTCCAAGCGATTGAAACAAAACTTCCACACTTTGTTTCTCCAGCGTTTCTCCGTTTTCTTCAGCAAAGGTGAGCGTCTTTTAATGCTAATAAATTTGGACAAGTTTAAGGTGAGTTTTTATCGAAGTTTAGGGTTTCGGTTTTCGGTGAAAACTCACTGTTTTTGGATGAAAACACGTTGGTGTGTTTTCTAAAGAGTTGAAATGTGTTTGCTGCATTTCCTACGAGATATTAGTTAGCATTTGTAGCGTGTTTAAACTCTGAACATTCATGCTACAGGTCCGAGCTTTCCAGAGACGTTCGAGCATACTACTTGGCTGCACACAGGTAAGTTCATGCATCTACGTTGGCCCTTAAGGCCCTACAACTCGGAGGTACTAGGTCTGGTTCGGGTAGATAGGTTTCAGGTTATGTTTTAAGTTAAACGTGTTTCCGTTATATTCTGTTTCCTGTTGTATTCATTCTGTCATCTGTGAATGTTAAGTTTAAGCATTTCACTTATTCATGCATACACGTTTCCTGTAAAATCATGCAAATGTTTTCAGCACCGGTTTTGAAGTAAGTAAGATAAAATCCTGTAAAGAAAATGTATGGTTAAGTGTGGACGAGGACTGGCATCCTGTCAAGTACTCCTGTTATGTCCTGAAAGTGGCATGTACATCCTGTTGCGCCAGCTCCTCCACCCACTTATACCTTCCTGTCCAGTGAAACGTAATGTAATGTAATGTAATGTTCATGCATTTGAAAATGTTCATGCATAGCATATGCACACTGCATTCTAGTATGTTCTTACTGAGCTTTAGGCTCATAGATGAACTCCCTGTTGTAGGTACGGATACTCCAGGGGAGGACCTTGCTCCTCAAGCTGATGAGTAATGGATTGTGGTGGATCGAGCTCATTGGAAATGGTTGCTGCAGTCAGATAAATTCTGTGTAGAGGTTTAAGTCTTTAAAGTAAAGTTCATATTTGTAAACTCTTCTGGATGTTTGTGGTTTCTGTTTTAAAACTCTGTTGTAGTCTTGTGTTTTGTTTGAAAGTTTTGTTGGAAATTTGAAATGTATAAGTCCTGTTGTTGATGTATTTAAAACCTCCGTATTTGACAGATTGTATCCATATATTTTAAATGTTTTGAAAACATTCTGGAACTGCTTGAGTTCTCCCTTTTCAGGTCATGCATGGATAGTCTCGAATTTTAGAGCTATCCATGCAGTTTGTCTGTTTGAACTCCTGTCATTTGTAGAGCATGGTTCAAAAACTTCATTTTGAAATCGGGTTTTGAAGGTTTGAAACCCTTATACCTTCTGTTTTGAGGTTTTCTGCCGGTAGTTACTGTTCACACCTTGTCCTATTTGCATCTACTGCCAAACAGTGTTACTGCCTTAGGTTTTCATCTTCCGATTTCAATTGCTGTCTGCATCTTCCGATGACGTCAGAATATCTTCCGGCTGACGTCATCACCTTCTGCCGATTACGTTTACTGCCTTTATCTTCCGATGACGTCAGAACGTCTTCCGGCTGACGTCATCACCTCATCCAGTGTAAATTGTCTTCCGGTTGACGTCAGCATAAGTCTTCCGCCCAGTGTAAATTTGTCTTCCGGTTGGCGTCAGCATAAGTCTTCCGCCCAGTGTAAATTTCGTCTTCCGGTTGACGTCATCTTCTCTTCCGATGACGTCATCCATTGTTTTACGTCATCGCCAGTTTACCTCTTCCGCCTACGTTAGTAAGTTTTATCTTCCGATGACGTCAGAACATCTTCCGGCTGACGTCACCACCTTCTGCCGGCTTCGTCTGTTGTCTGCCTCTTCCGATGACGTCATTTACCTCTTCCGATGACGTCATCCACTGATTTCTCCTCCGGTTCAGTTTAAAACTACATATTCCGCCAGTTATTCGCCTAAGTCTTCCGCCACTGTTTCCTGTTTCCATCTCCGCCAGTCTTATGCTATTTCTGTTCGATTATCCATTTATGAGACCTGTTTGTTTTCCATTCCAGAGAACTCTCTCTCCCCCTGTAAATGTTTTCGATTACCCACTGCAGTTCTCCCTCTCTGTTCACTGTTTTGACTGTTCTATTTATTCAAAAAAAAATAGTCACTGTTATTTCCGTTATCTGTCCCGGAGTGATGGCTCCGATCCCGGACCCCGATAGGGTACGGTTTTGGGTCGTCACAGCCTATATACATAAATACGTACATATATACATACATATACATGTCATATTTCTAAAAAAAGAAAAATCTCTAATTACATTAAAAAATTGTACTTATTCCTAGAATCAACATAGGTAGATAGGTACATAATACTAAAGAACATGATACCACCTTCTTCAAGGAACTCTAATTTTCATACCAAAGTTAGCACAGTTAATAATATGACACGCCAATGGCCTGAAAAAAGGTGTGTTTCCACCGACACAAATGGTTAGATCTCTCGGTGCTGGGCCAAGCCGAGGATACCTTAAAATAACACAAAAGTTCTAAAGGCAAATGTAATCTAAATCACTTGAAAATTTAAGGGAAGCTTAACTTAAGAGTGAAACGAAACATTGTAAATTTTTAGAACAAAATAAGTTACGGAAAGGAAGTTATGCAAGAAAACCCGAGGTTGGCCGATGAGCAATATTTTGTGGCTCTTGGCTTGCTCTTTTTTCCAATGAAAGAAAAGGCAACCTTTGAGAAACAGTTTTGGTCACCTTCTTCTGGCTTCCAACTCTTGAAAGAGTGGAGAAAATGATGGTAATAAGAACCTTCAAGCAACCTTGAGCTTGGAAGGCAATGGAGGCGCACTCTTCTCGGATGAGAACACACCGAGGCTTACCTTCGGTATTCAAACCGCCTTGGTTTCTCTTAAAAAAACAGTCACTATTTCATTCAACAACCTTTTACAATCACCAATAACTATGCTTCTATAGACCTAATAATGATTGGAGGTTTTGGATGTAAAGGAAAACTCAAAGAGCATTTGGAGGCTTGGTCATTCACTTAGCTTCACTTCTCACTTGGATGGCCGAGATGAAGTGTGCAATTTGATCCAATGGCTAAAGGTTGTCATGTCATCGATCCAAGGCTTTCTCCAAGAAATGAAACTCCAACATAGAATCTTCAAAGGGCAGCAAAATGATCGGCCAAAAGGGGTAATGGTCCCCACTCCAAATTGGTGCTCAAAGGGGATGGTTTTCCTTGAGCCGCGCGGTCCATGCATGCAAGCCATGCATTTGTGTTTTGAACCAACTCCAAACCATTTTCTACCCTACCATACATCTAATCCTAATGTCTAATGATGCATGCAATTAATAAGATTACATAAAATGCCAGAAGACAAATTCCCTCTTTATGATCTTCCAACCTTGATTCCCATGTGAGCACATGCAAGGGTTGCTTCCTGTCTTTTGTACTAAGCTCTCAATCCAAGTCTTCAAAAAGATCGTCGAAATTATAATCACCTACAAAAGAACTAAACTTGTTAGTAAATAGGTTAGATAAAACTTGAGCCTTTGTTTGGGATCGAGTAATAACCTTCTGAGGCATATCATCATCCCCAAGTGATTGAGGATTTGTCCTCAAATCCTTTAATTCAGCCTCCTCGATGTCTTCTTCATCGCCTATAAAGGGTGATAGATCTTGGACATTAAAAGTAGCTGATACTCCATAATCGCCCGGCAACTCTAACTTGTAAGCATTGTTGTTGATTCTTTCTAACACCTTAAATGGCCCATCGGCTCTCGGTAAAAACTTGGATATTCTTTTGGCTGGAAATCTTTCCTTACGCAAATGTAACTAAACTAAATTACCTTCATTAAATGTAACCTCCTTACGACCTTTATTTGCTTGTCTGGGGTAGCCTTCATTTTTCTTTTCGATGACCTTATGCATTGTCTCATGTAGCTTCTTAATTTATGCCGCCTTGTTGGCTCCTATCGAGTTTGCTAAATCCTTAATAGGTAAGGGCACAAGGTCTAGCAGTGTGGAGGGGTTGAATCCATATATGACCTCGAAAGGTGTCTGTTGAGTAATAGAGGAATGGACACTCCGGTTATAGGCGAATTCTAATCTTGATAAAAGTATATCCTAGTCTGATAATTACTTTCTCAGAATACTCCTTAAAATGGTACCTAAGGTCCTGTTTACCACTTCTGTTTGTCCATCGGTTTGTGGATGGAAGGATGTGCTAAAACACGGTTTGTTCCTATCTTCTTCCATAATGTTGTCCAAAAAGCACTTAAAAACTTAGTGTCTCTATGTGACACTATAGAGTGTGGTATACCATGCAGTCGAACAATCTCTTAAAAGAACACGTTTACTATATGGGTAGAATCATCAGTCTTGGTACAAACAATGAAGTGTGTCATCATAGAAAATCGATCCACGACAACCAATATAAAATCCTTGCTTCTAGCGGTTCATGGTAATCTTAGAATAAAATCCATGCTGATTGCGACCCAATGATGAGAGGGTACGGGTAATGACAAATATAAACCTTGCGGCAAGGCTTTACTCTTAGCCTTCGTACATATTACACATTTCTCTACCACTCGGTGCACATCTCTCATCATATGAGGCCAGAAGAAATGCTTCTTAAGCATATCGTGGGTTTTCTTCTCCCCGAAATGATTGACTAAGCCTTCACTATGGGCTTCCTTCACGAGGCATTTTCTTAAACTTTCATTAGGAATGCACAACTTGTTCCCTTTCAATAGGTAGTTGTCCATGATAAAGTAATCTCCTTCGGCTTTTTCTAGGCATTTGGTATAGTAGGTTCCAAAATCAGATTCATAACTTTCCTTAATCCATTTGAATCCAAAGAATCTAGTTCCTAACTCAATTATAAGAACGCGTTTCCTAGATTGTGCGTCAGCCGCTACATTGTTTTCTCCTTTAAGATACTTGAAGGTGTAGGAAAATCTCTCCAAAAATTCTACTCATTTTGCGTGCCTCTTGTTTAGCTTATGCTGACTCTTGATATGTTTTAATGCTTGGTGGTCAGTGTGTATAGAAAATTTTTTTGATAAGAGGTAATGTTGTCAATGTTCTAGTGCTTGTATGATAGCATAAAATTCTTTATCATATGTCGAATAATTGAGCACTGCTCCTTTGAGCTTTTCACTAAAATATACAATCGGCTTACCCTCTTGCATAAGAACGGCTCCAATGCCAACTCCAGAGGCATCACTCTTTATCTCAAACATCTTACTAAAATCTAGAAGTGCTAGTACAGATGAATGACATAACTTGTCCTTAATCATATCAAAGCTTTGTTGACAAGATAAAGTCCATCCAAATTCTTTCCCTTTCTGGGTGCAGTCAGTTAGTGGTGCAACTATTGAACTGAAATATTTTATAAACCTCTGATAAAATTAGGCTAATCCATGGAAGCTACAGACTTCTGATATTCCACTAGGGGTAGGTCAATCCTTAATGGTTATGATCTTATCCTCATCTGCTTCCATTCCATCCTTGGAAATGATAAACCCTAGAAAATACACTTTGTCTTGTGCGAATGAACACTTACTTAAGTTACCATATAACTTGGCTTTCCTAAGGGTTTGAAAAAGGATACTAAGGTGGTCAAGATGTTGTAGAAGGTCTAAACTGTACACTAATATGTCATTGAAGTAGACGACAATGAATTTTCCTAGGAAGTTTTTAAGTACGTGGTGCATTAAACACATGAATATACTAGGGGCATTTAATAGCCCGAATGACATGACCATCCATTCAAACAGCCCATACTTGGTCTTGAAGGCTGTCTTCCACTCGTCACCTTCCTTCATCCTTATTTGATGATAACCACTCTTGAGGTCCACTTTCGAGAAAATCGAAGCTTCACTGAGCTCATCCAACATGTCTTCAAACCTAGGAATGAAAAATCTATATTTAATTGTAATTTGGTTAATGGCTTGGCTATCTACGCACATCCTCATAATTCCGTCCTTCTTTTGAACTAACAATGTTGGCATGGCATATAGGCTCATTGATTCTCTTATATAGCCCTTGTCTAATAACTCGTGCACTTGGTCTTGTAGTTTCTTGGTCTCTTCTGGGTTCATCCTATATGCTGGTTCATTAGGTAGCACAGCCCTAGGTTATGGATATATTTGATGCTCTATTCCTCGCAAGGGTGGTAATCCTTGGGGTAACTCTTCAAGAAAAACATCTTGAAACTGCTTGAGTAAGTTTTGTATGGGTATGAGTATAATTCCTAGTTCCAAAATCCTATCTCAGAATAATACCATAATCAACAGTTCTCCTCTAAGCACAAATGCTTCTTACTCTTTCTTGGTCATGAAGAGATTTGCTTTGTTTTTCTCTTCCTTCCTAACTTCATCGTCTTTAGCTATTTGTTCGGGTGTCAATGGCGCTAACTTGAACGTTTTACCACCAAACTTCAAAGATAGTAGTTTGTATAACTATCATGAGTCACTTTTTGATCAAATTGTCATGGTCGGCCTAAGAGTAAGTGGCTCACACTACCTTGACGTCATCCTTATCGTCTAACCATCTCAGCTTGTACGGATGAGGATGTGCACTTGTCTCTGATCTGAGCTTAGTAACCATTTCCTTTGAAGTAACATTTGCACAACTTCCTCCGTCAATGATCACGGAACATATCTTATTTTTGACTATGCAACAATTGTGGAATATGTTCTCCCATTGACAGTCTTTCTCCTATGTTCTTGGTTATAAGGACTCGTCGCCTGACAATCAGTAGAGGTCCTTCTAGAGTGTGAACAACTTCATCCTCTGATTCGCTATCCTCTACGACTTCCTCCTCTTCTTCAACATTGTCCTCACTGACTAATTCACCAGTGGATTCCTTTAATACCATAGTTCGTCTGTTTGGGCACTGAGCCATAAAATGGCTAATTCCTTGGTATTTGTAGCACTTCAGGCTACTAGTCTTAACCTTGTCGGTACTTCCTCCAGTAGTTTTGGCAATTGCATCCTTAGGAAGCCAGTTTTGGTTGTAAAGGTTCTTCCAGTCAGCATTGGTAGTGGGTTTGCTAGTTTCTGGTGATTTAGGGGAATATTTAGAAATCTGGTTGGTCTTAAAGGTAAGGTTGACTTTCTTCTTCCTCTTGAGCTGTCACTCAACTTTCATAGCCATTTGGACAACCATATCCAAGGATTCTAGTGGATGTAACTCCACAACGTCTGCAATGTCTTGGTTCAAACCACAAATAAACCTAGTTATAACTTGCTCCTTCAGCTCTTCCATTTCTCCAAGAATGCAAAGTGTCTCAAATTCTGTGAGATACTCTTCGACTAACTGATTTCCTTGTTTGAGGCCGTGTATTTGCATGATCAACTCTTGTTCGAAATGGCTAGGTACGAACTTCTTTTTCATGATAGACTTCATCATCCTCCAAGTGGTGATTGATTATAACCAATCCGAGTTCTTTGAGACTTTAGGTTAGCCCACAAGAGTGAAACATAATTCGTAAGCTCGACCAAAACCAGTCGGATCTGAACCTTGCCAGAGTAGTCATAACAATCAAATACTCTCTCGAACTTCTCTATCCAATCCAAAAATGTGACCCCATCACACGTTCCATTGAATGGGGGAACATGTAATTTGACATTTTGAAGATCCTCATGATCTCTTCATTGGTCGCGTCTAAATTTCTCATTGTTCCTATGGTTAGGTGGTCAAAAATTTTCTTCTTCGTCCAAAGTCCACTCATCCTCTTCATTGTACTCATAGTTATGGTACCTTCTTCTCAATCACTTCATCATCATCAAAGGGCTCTATGCTTCTATCTCTTCTCCTAGGGTTTTCATTTCTCCTCCTAGATGTGGTCTCTTGTGATGAGTCTCTAAGATTGTTATGTTTAAGTTGGTTCATAGTATGTTCAAGCTTGAGGTTCATGTCATTGAGTTGTTTGCTTAAGGTGCTAATTACTCCACATAGACCATTGATTTTCCCTTGCATGCTAGACTCTCCCTCATAATGGGTATGAGCCTCGGTTTGGGGAACTTCCTTGCCCCTTTTTGGTTTTTGACTCAATTCTTTGTTTTGTTCACGGATTGTCTCACTTCTTGTTATCATTTTAACCTTAATTTGGAAAGAATTCTTAGGATATGCATTTCTAATCTTTAGGGTCTTAGGATAGATTTTATTTTTCTTGAACCTAAATCTTAGAATCTTCTCGGTTTTATCCTTTCAAGTTTTAGGCAATGTGGTTTGTTTTTGTTTGTTTGTTTGTTTTTTTCTATTTTTTTTTAAACTAAACTAAGCTAATATAACAGCAAGATAATTGAATTAAAAGACAAATTTGAAGCTTTAAACTTTCGGATTATGCAAACAAAAGAAAACGAACACAAACAATCCAAAAGTGGTAATTATTTTTAGGTTTTTATGCCTTTTGCTTTTCGGTTTCACTAAAAACAGTAAAAATTCAATTTCAATCCACTTTAAGCAACAAATAACACATGCTTCAGGTTACTAACACTTAATCCTAAGTCTAGATGGTAAAGTTATGCATGCTTCATTAAGAAAAAACAGCAAGTACAACACCATATATATAGCAAGTACTCGGCTAAGTGAAAATTTCACAAAAATAGTTTTCATGAAATTTGGTTTCGAATTTTGAGTAAAATAATGACCAAGCTTTGATGCAAAAGCTAATGCTATTAGTCCTAAACTTTCATAAGATAATAGTAAATAGAATGGTGAAAGAAAAACAACACTAAAACTTAGTAAGTTTTAGATTCCTTTCATGCTTTTCTCGGTTTGCCATAAAACAGAATACTATCCACTTTAACCAATAAAAACAACAATTTTTAAGAGGTTAAACTTTTATGCTCAAGTCCTTACAAGTTAACAAAAATGTGCTTGAAAGATATCACTCAACACATAAGAAAAAACAGCAACACTAAACAACTCAGTTCAAGGCACAAAATGAAGTGAATGAAAAGCCGAAATGAGTAATAAATTACAACTATGTAAATATGAATGAAAAAGCAAACCAATACTATTAGTAGCACACAATGGAAGCTGCCTTAGCTCTGATACCACATGACACGCCAATGGCCTGCAAAAAGGCACGTTTCCACCCACACAAACTGTTAGACCTTTCGGTGCTCGGCCAAGACGAGGATACCTTAAAATAGGCCAAAATTTATAAAGGCAAATGTAATTCAAATCACTTAAAATTTTAAGGGAAACTTAACTTAAGAGTGAAATGAAACACCTTAAATTTTCAAAACAAAATAACTTGCGGAAATGAAGTTATGCAAGAAAACCCGAGGTTGGTAGATGAACAATATTTTGTGGCTCTCGTCTTGATCTTCTTGCCAATGAAAGAAAAGGCAACTTTTGAGAAACGGTTTTGGTCACCTTCTTCTGGTTTCCAACTCTAGAAAGAGTGGAGAGAAGGATGGTAATAAAAACCGTCAAGCAACCTTGAGCTTGGAAGGCAATGGAGGCGCATTCCTCTCGAGTGAGCACACACTAAGTCTTACCTTCGGTATTCAAACTGCCTTGGTTTCTCTTAAGAAAACAGCCACTATTTCATTTAACAACTTTTTACAATCACCAATAACCATATTTATATAGAACAAAGGATGGTTGGAGGGTTTGGATGTAAAGGAAAACTTAAAGAGCCGTTGGAGACTCGGTCATTCACTTAGCTTCTGTGATGACCCGAATGTGTACGTATGAGCACGACTGCGGGACAAACCTTGGCACATAAACCGAGTGTAAGCAAATCCCAGACTAGAGTATAGACAAATCCCGATACGTAAAAAGGGGGTCTTCACAATCCCACATCACTTGGGAGATTTATGGAAATGAAACATATGTAAGGAAACTCTCCCAAGATAGTAAGACGCGCTTTAGAGCACAATTGACAATGGATCTCATAAGAACTCCAAAGTTAAAAGTGCTCCGGTGAGAGCAGTATTATGTTGGGTGACTGACTGGGAAGTCCTCGCCAAACAAATCCGCGAGGGGAGGATATTGGGCTACAGTCCAATACCCAAAATAGACAATATCTTACTGGGAAATGAGGGGGTCTTTCTAAATGGTATCAGAGCTTGTACCCAACCAAAAATGTGGCCAATGAAGACGTTGGGCCCCCGAATGGGGGTGATTGTGATGACTCGAATGTGTACGTATGAGCACGACTGCAGGGCAAACTTTGAGTTGCAGGGCAAATCTCTGCACTTAAGCCGAGTGTAGGAAAATCTCAGACTCGAGTATAGGCAAATCTCGGGTCGTCACAATCCCACATCGCTTGGGGAGATATATGGAAATGAAACATATGTAAGGAAACCCTCCCAAGATAGTAAGACGTATTTTGGAGCACAATTAGCAATGGATCCCATAAGAACTCTAAAATTAAAAGTGCTCCAGTGAGAGCAGTATCATGTTGGGTGACCGACTGTGAAGTCCTCGCCAAACAAATCCGTGAGGGGAGGATATTGGGCTAGAGCAGACAATATCTTACTGGAAAAATGGGTCTTTATAGCTTCACTCCTCACTTGGATGGCCGAGATGAAGTGTGCAATTTGATCCAATGGCAAAGGTTGCCATGTCATTGATCCAAGGCTTTCTCCATAAAATGAAACTCCAACATAGCATCTTCAAAGGGCAGCAAAATGATCGTCCAAAAGGGGTAACGATCCCCACTCCAAATTGGTGACCACAGAGGTCGGTTTTCCTTGAGCCGCTCAGTCCATGCATGCAAGCCATGCATTTGTGTTTTGAACCAACTCCAAACTATTTTCTACTCTACCATACATCTAATCTTAATGCTTAAGGATGCATGCAATTAATAAGATTACATAAAAGATCAATGTTTGCCAACAAAATACAAAGAGAACATAAAACTAAGTTAGTTACAAAGTAGTTCTAGGGAAGAAAAATTCCTTCTTCATGATCTTCAAACCTTGATTCCCATGTGAGCACATGCAAGGGTTACTCTATGTCTTTTGTACTAAGCTTCCAATCCAAGTCTTCAAAAAGATCGTCGAAATTATCATCACCTGCAAAAGAATTAAACTTATTAATAAATAGGTTAGATAAAGCTTGAGCCTTTATTTGGGATCGAGTAATGGCCCTCTGAGGCATATCATAATATCAGCTCAAGTATTAATTACACGACCTTAACTATCAACTATAGATTAGTTGAAATTGAAACCATTTAAGTTGAAAGTCATAGTGCTGATACCTAAAGCAGTGAAACAGATACCTACTATATGCCAAACTACTAGGAAGAAATGTAAAGAATGAGAATTGTTGAAACTAGCATATTGGAATATCAATCGACCAAAATAACCACGAGCAACTATGATATTATAAGTTTCTTCCTCTTGACCGAATCTGTAACATTCATTAGCAGATTTATTTTCTGTGGTTTTCCTGATCAAACTAGAAGTTACCAAGGAACCATGCATAACACTGAATAGGGAGCCACCGAATACACCAGTTACACCTAACATGTGAAATGGGTGCATAAGGATGTTGTGCTCAACCTCGAATACAATCATAAAGTTGAAAATGGCAAAATAACACATTAATTTTGAGAGAAATGAGTACCGCCACACAAAGGGGGTGACAGTGATATGGCCTAAACAATTGTTTATAAAAAAACACAAATCTTTCAAGAGTCGTATGGCTATGTATAAGGCTACCACATGTTAATGTACGTGAAAAATGGTAAGCAGTATAAAATTAAGAATCTATTATCTCAAACTTATAACATGATCAGATGACACTTGAGGTTGGTGATCGAAGCCCCAACGAACATTTGAATTATGTAACTTTGCTTATACTAAATTAATTATGTAGATAATTAAAATTAACGTAAACTATTACGAGAATATTCTAGTTTACAATTTAGGTAATATTGGTGCTTATTGTTTATGGAAAATATAATATTATTAAAATAAAAAATACTTTATAATGTTATGCAACACATTACCTCACCACTCAAGTGCCTTTGCTATTAACATTAATACATCCTTGACAAAGGGCATAATGAAAGCTCGGACCCTTTTTGGGAATATGAAGTGTCCATGGTGGGACAACCAAAAGTTTCTAAACATTCATACCTGCCTTTTTCCTCCACTTTCTAGCGCATTTTCTCGCCGGAAAATTCCATTTCTCCGAATACCCACGGGCCAGAATTATCAAAAACTTGGATCGAAAAGGTGAAACTTGAGAGTTGCAATCCATTTTTCCCATGAGGGGAGCTTTGATTTGCTTAGTCATTCTTGTGTTCAATAATGGGTGCAGTTGCAGAGACGATGTTCTTTCCGGATACCAAGTAACTCTGGCTGTGCCGCCGGAATACAGTGAGGGGTTCATCGGGCGAGCGTTTCTGATTGAGAGCGATCAAAATTCTCCGACTTTCAGAGCTGCATTGAGCGTTGAAGCAATATCAGGCCAGTTTTCTTGCTCTCTCCAGGTTTTTCTTGGAGACTTCAAGGTCTGGAATTCCGACCATTTCTCGACGTTCTATACGTCGGAAAGATGCGTGCTTGAGTTGACCGACGACGGAGATTTACGATTGAAGGGTCAGAAAGATCGAGTCGGGTGGCGAACCGGTACTTATAGCCAAGGTGTGAAGGTAAAAAAATAGATTGAACAACAAATGTTTTTTGCTGGACAAAGATGCTAATCAAATAAATTGGCGATCATTCTTTTTCTTTTTCTGCAGAGATTGCGAATATTGCCGACGGGTAATTTAGTTTTGGTTGATTCATCGGACGGGATAAAATGGCAGAGCTTCAATTTCCCAACAGACATAATGCTCTGGGGACAGAGCCTAAATGTTGCCACTCGGCTGACATCTTTCCCCAGCAACTCGAATTCCTTCTTCTCGTTCGAAATTCAAACCGAAAAGATCGGTCTGTATCTGAATTCTGCAGAGATGAAGTATTCTTACTGGCAATTCAAGCCCTCAAATGGCAGAAACATCTCCTTCATTAAACTCGGTTCGAAAGGACTGCAGTTCTTCAACGAAGATAACAAGAAAATCGCAGAGATTTTACCCAAACCACTGCAGCCTCTAAGGTTCTTAGCTCTGGGAAACAGAACTGGCAACTTGGGCCTCTACTTTTACTTGCCGGAAAAGGCTGTATTTGAAGCCTCTTTTCAAGCACTCAACGAAACGTGCGATCTTCCTCTCGCTTGTAAACCTTTCGGAATATGCACATTCTCTAATTCTTGCTCGTGTTTGGGGCTTCAATCGAACGACAACAATCGACATTCTTTCTGCGACGGAGCTTTTCCTGCAGAAAATTGCAGCAAAGAAGAAAATGAGATGCTAGAATTAAAGGGTGTGAGTAGCATACTAAGAGAAGCTCCAACAAGAGTGAATGTAAGCAAAGAAGAATGTGCAAACCTGTGCTTGGAGGACTGTAAATGCAGTGCAGCCTTGCACTCCTCGGAAAACCCATACGAAGAATGCAGTCTTTATAGATTTGTGATGGGAGCAAAGCAGATGGCGAGGGGAAATGGATTGAGTTACATGGTGAAGGTTCCAAAGGGCTCCAATTTGAGTAACAGCAAATCAAAGTTGAAAAAATGGGTCATTTTGGTGGTGGGAATTGCTGATGGATTGATTATTCTTTTGGTTTTTGGAGGAGTTGGATATTACGTTCTACAGAAGAGAAGAAAGAGGTTGTTGGGTAGAAACAACAATACATGACCAAATTCAGCTACTTGATTAATTTCAAAAATACAAAAGTTTTGCTTGTTTTTTACAGTGTGTTCATTTGAAACAGTGGAGAATTTTAGGCTCATATTACCTTACTCTGAGTGAAACTACCTCCTTTAGCTAAAATATTTTGAGAATAAGAGTCCTCTAATTTTATACTTTGACGTGACAATTATGTGTCATTTTGTCTTTGATTCATCTAATCAACTATTATTTTAAATAATTCGACCAAAATAGGATTAACATGTAATCGTCGCATCAATGTGTGAGTTTATAGTGTAAACATAACATTAATCGACATAAAAGCTGGTAAATTTTCTTGGTATAGGATGAGAACAAAGGCATTTGTGCATGGAAAAGGCAAGCAACTTCGAGTATAAATTTCTATATACAGCACACAGTACATAAACAGTTTACACATTTTGACAAGATTCTAATCTTATTCAAACATCCATAAAAAGACCCGAGAAAGCAATAAAACTTGCGTAAAATAAGAAAAAAAAAAAAAAAAACCTCTTAAGGGCAGCTTCAACGCAATCATGGCTGGCGAAAACCGACATTCTCGACGCCTCCAACAGTCTTGAACTGCCGCCTCTCACTTATTTTCTCTACCAGAGACCAGTGCAACAACTGGCTACGCACGTCCACAAAGGACCGAACCTTACTTGGATTTCGCATACTACTGTTCCGGCCATGATTTCTCTGGGAATCCATTTTTGTCAGGGACCCTTGTCTGTACATGTCTTTTCTACCCATCTTCGATATCCACAGTGGGTTTTCTCCTCCGGAATTGAATTCATATTTATCTTCATAGTCAGACGCGTAATTTATATTGGAGTACACAAAGGGACTCAAAGAGCTGTTTGTACTTTTTTCGTCATCATCGATGTACAAATTTCCTGCATTGATCGACAAAGTTATCGAATCTAAAACTATGATATACACATTACGTGAAACATACGTTAATACATCAGTTTTATACCTATTATTAAATAGTCATAAGCGTAATATTTTGTCAATTCTTAGTGATAAAAGTCAAATTTATTTATCACTTATGCATGTTATCTTTTATTTTGCATGAAAATAACAAATACACAAAGTAGAACAAAGAAAACAATGAATCATGATTTTCATGCTGCAATCGCGAAGTTATCAAAAGAGGGTCAAATCCATGAGAAAAAATATGAAAAGAATAAAAATACAAGTCACCACAAAAGTCATATCGAGACTCACATTAGATTTATTTCAAAAGAAAATCAAGTGGATGATCAAATCTCATGGAGCAGGATGACAGAGAATTTAAAATGATTAAATGAGATAAGTCATACGTTCTTATGTAACACCATCTCAATCATATAGTTGCAAAGAAGAATCAGCTTTTTACTGTGTTAAAAGATGCAAATGAAAGACTTCTTAACAAAATATGAGTAAGTACCTTGAAGCCAGCAGTCATGGCTAGAAATCGCCCCCAGTCCATGCAAATCCTGGGATTCGCGCAAGGGGTTGAGAGGTGGGAGAGAAGACGAGGAGGACGAATACAAGGAATCTGAGTATAACAGGCCGGGTGTGATGTTAACATCTTCTTCTTCTTCTTCTTGATAATTGAAACTGAGCTGATCATGAAATTGTGGAGAGCCAAATTGATTCCAACCAGGAAGTAGAGAAGTGATTTGCTCCTCTATCATCTTAGATATTTCCATTGGCTCCCACCCACAAATTTCCAGCTCTTTTACCATCTCATTTGCCACATCAATTGCAGTATCTTGCATGATGTCGAACGGAAAGTAAATGTTATTCGATTGACCTGTAAAATTTCAAGATCATCAATCAATGTGAATAAATTAGAAGAAATGTTGCTGTTTCATAAAAGAAAAAGAAAAAGCTTCAAGACATAATACCATCCTGATCGGTAATCTGCACTTTAAGAAAAATTGCATCATCTTCTGAATTCATCGTTCCAGTGATGGTCATGTCCTTGCTTCTCAATGGAGGAGCCCCGATTAATGTTCCACCGGGAAGTAAGCTCTCGGGTGATAGAAAAGGATCCAGCAAGAGCTCTCTTGCGCTCAACCTCTTCGAAGCAGGCCCTATGCATCTCTCCACAAATTGTTGCAGTTCCTTATCTTGAATTCGGTAGAATACTTGGGGCAATTTCCCCTAATATATGAATGGACAGGGCAATTTCCCCTAATTATGGTTGAAACCAGGGCTTCAAGTTTAACGATTGACGATGATGAAGAGGCTTTGATAGGCTTACCGAGGTGACCTTTTTGTAGATTTGGGCAGGGTTAGAGCACTCGCTGTATGGGTACTCTGAAGTCAGCATCTCCAGGACACACATTCCAAACGAGTATATATCAACAAGCTCATTGTATTCCTCTTCGTATAGCTCCGGGGCCATAAATTCCGGCGTACCTGATTTTGTTCCATGATTAAACAAAAGGGTGTTAAAATCATTCAAAGAAAAACAGAGATTTCCAACCTATGACACTGTGAGCTTGTTGGGATCCTTGAAGGATTGCAGCCAAACCCAAATCGCCAATCTTGACTTGTCCGAGATGGCCATTGACAAATATGTTGTCACATTTGAGGTCTCGATGGATCACCGGAGGATCATGCTCATGCAGATAAGCCAAACCGCATAGAATCTGACGGGCCCAGTTCTTCACTGCCCTTACATCCACTTGCTGATATTTCCGTCTATACCTATACATCCCATAAGAAAATCATTGACAATATTTATTCTCAGCACAACAAACAAATCGAGCGATGAAAGTTATTAAAGAGTCGAATTAAGGGTCTTGATTATTACTCTCTAAGGGTGCCGGAGGTGAACATTTCGGTGATGAAATTGAAGGATCTAGAATTGATATCGATCCAGTGGGTATGGAAGCGAATGATAGAGCAATGATTGAGGTTTTTGAGGAGGTGTACTTCAGAGTAAAGCCTCTGCAATAAATCCGGTGAGTGGAAGGCCTCTTTGAGCTTAACCTGATTCCAAGCCACCTCCATTCCAAGCACCTCATCAAATGCCCTATACACTGTCTTCATAGCTCCTTCCCCTAGCACTTCTTTGAACTGCCCACAAGGATGATTCATTTCAGATCAGCCCTCTTACTGTGTAATCACATAATCATTCCAAATTGCAATCTAATTGTGTCAATGGATGAAACTCGTCGCGTCACAATTCTATGTTTCCATTTCCTATCGTTGAAATCTTAAAGCGGAAAAAAAGTATTTTATTTGATTACTTGAAGCGTCTACCCCTATTTATGCATACTTCCACTAATCTTATTAAACTTATTGTATTGTGACCTCATAAGTTTAGTATTATCACTTAGCCTAATTTGAACTTTGTATGGAAGGAGATTCAAATATTGGCCATCGATGGGAACACTCTTTCGAGGCCGAGACGTTGGATAGACAAATTAGGCAGACAATGGTATCTAGGCTTACTCATAAGACTCGTACTGAATCGAAAACTAGGGGAGAAGACCACCAACGTTGTTGACTCAAACCAGATGAAGAAGAAACCCAATTTGAGAAAAAACATATAAGACAAACTAGAGATCAAAGGGGAACCAATTGAAACAGTTTCTTGTTTGAATTTCAGTAAATTCTCAGAAATTAGAGACCAAACAAAATAAAATTTCCCAAACAAGAGGCTGATTCGAAAAGAAGAGGGGGAAAAAGACTTACCCGTCCATACCGACCAGATGGATCGCTTTCAACGTATCCAATTCCATTCGGCCCTGTGCTTAGTGACTTGTACATGCTTTTCAAACCAAATTTGAACCTTAAAGCTCCAAAATCTGGATTTATCTCAGAATACTACTTAAATGCAACTAATTAACACCTAACTGAAAACAGATGCAATGTTTTGAAGAACTAACGAAGACGAAATCTGGTGCTAGAAGATCCGAGGCTTTCCCTCGTGATTTTCATAGGAGAAAACGCCGAATAATAGCCAGAAGAGTCGCGAGTAATCAACGCTTAGCATGATCCATGCCATTTCCATTACCCCGCGCGAAGAATCGTAGTAGCGTTTCGAAACCATTTGTCTCAAAGAGCAAGAATCGCAGACTAATATCCAATGACGGAGAGAATGGGTAGTATTAGAGAGCAGGGAGTGAGTGCAGATTACGGTGGGAGGAAAAGAATGATTCCAGTCCGAGGAAAGCTGGAAGACTAACAAAAACAGAAATACGAAGCAATCTGGGTTAAAAATGGAGTTCTAAATTTGAAAAACCTGTGGCTACGCTTAGAAAGAATCATTTGCAAACAATTGGAGATTCTGAGAAGGTTTCCAAGAGATTGAGAGATGGAGGGAAACAGACAGGAAAAGGGTCAGATAAATTGGGAGCAAGGGAGAAAATCAAGTGGAAATCTTGGGGAAAGAAGAAATGATTTGCAGGGGGAGGGGTGCGGACTGCGGAGAGATGAAGGTGTCTTCATGTTAAGAAAGCTGGCAAAATGACATCAGCATCAGATAATTTAAGCCATGATTTGGGTCAATACGTAACTATGTTTACTGAGTGTTATGACGTTGTCTAAACATGCAACAACAGTTGACTTGTGTAATATTAGTTGGAAATCTACGCACGTGGCTTACGGGTGGGCACGGGCCGGTTCGGCCTGGTCCTGAGCCCGGATCCAAACCGGTACTGGTTCCACCCAAGTTTTTTTTTTTTAGGAAAATTATCAATTTTAACTCTGTACTATACACGTTATTTCAAGTAGATCCATGTACTAAAAAAACCGGTAAGTCAAACCTTGTACAATTATTCTGTTATCGATCTGCATCTTTTTAAAATTTCCGTTAAACCCTACTGTTAGTGCACATGCAGAATCCAAATTTAAATAAAAAACATAACTTTTATCATTTCTCTTCGTAATCTCCTTTGCTCTACTCGATCCTCTAGCCCTAAATCCCCAAATCTTCACCTTGCTTCCTCTCAGATTTTTCCAATGTACCAAACTCGAAATCGCGAGCTCCCCCCCCCCCCCCCCCCCCCCCCCCCGCCCTCAGATTTTTCCATTTTCCAGAGTCTCCAGCTCGAAATCGTGAGCTTCCTCTCTCTTGATTTTCCAGAGTCTCCAGCTCGTCGACTTCCTCTTTGTCTCGTCTCTTCTCTAGCTGTCTTCTGGTGTTTGCTTATGGAATTAAAAGAAGGGTTTTGTCTTCCGATGTTGAAGGAATCTGACTATATAAACCTACTATTTTTTTTAAAAAAAAACACAGCTTACTGGGGGATTGAAATTTGTTTTAGTAATATGTTTTTGCCTTGTTCTTTCCTTCCTCTTTCTTCTTTCTCAATTTTTTGACTGAGTATAATAGAATTTTATGTCTCCGATTGGGTTAATATTTCCTAATCTTCTTGTTGTCAAATCTATTTTTTGATGATTCAAAGTATATATTATTCAAACCCATTTTTTTATAAATTCTAACAACAACTAAAACTTGAGAGAAAATGTTGTCTATTTCTCTGTTTGTGTCCTCTGCTCATTGCTATCACTGGGTAATCTACTACTTTGTCAAAAATAAACACACAAAGTTAAGGATGGTGGAACTTGTTGCTCTCATTGCAATAATGGTTTTAAATAAAAAGTGTACATTTGAAAAGCAGCACTCACATGGTTTTCAGATCTATGGGTACTTTAATAACTCGTCCATTCATTCTTTATTCTGGTAGGCTAGAGCTCGAGGTGTAGGTGTTGTTGAGATAAGTTGATTGACAATGGCTTCGCGTGCATCACAAAGGAATGAAGGTGCTATCGGTATAGTTTCTCATTATTCTTGAAAAAAGTGGTGTTTGTAATTATACAATATTCATTGTGTAATTTTGTAGATGATTCGGAGGTTTTTGTAACGCCCCGAGTTTTCTGCACTCGGTCTGTTACTCAAAAACCCGAACATAACTAAGAAAATTTCAGACCAAATTTAAAACTTCGTTTGAAAGTCAAATTTGAACGTTTGTTAAAAACATAAAAACTTGCAACGAAAAATCTTTGAGCAAAGCAAAGTTAAGTAAAACTATAAAATAGTGTTTGAATAATCAATTAAAATATTAAGAAAATAATTCAGCCGGAAGAGATGAAGGCTTAGGCGTGAAACACTTAAAGTTTATAAAAGTCAAACACATCATCCGCTGAACGAAGTCAACAAAAGGGCAGAAACAAACTGAAGGCTTCCACCGATGACGTCAGCCGGACGATTCATTCACCCAGCCTCTGCCGACCACAAGACGATAAATCTTTTACTCTCGTCTTCCGGTAGAACAAGCTACATATACCGATCACTAAACGACAAAACTTCTACTACATCATCCGATAGGTTTAATACACGACATCCACCGATCGCTAACGACAAAACTTCTACTACATCATCCGATAGGTTTAATACACGACATCCACCGATCGCTAACGACAAAACTTCTACTACATCATCCGATAGGTTTAATACACGACATCCACCGATCACTAAACAACAAATTTTCTACTTTTATCTTCCGATGACTTCCTCTGAAGACATCATCCGATGGCTTTACTGAAGACATCATCCGATGGCTTTACTGAAGACATCTTCCGATGGCTTTAAAACAATAACTCAACATCTGCCGATAGACATCATCTATCGATAGAGAACAGAGCGACATTTCAACTACTCCTTGTTATACAAACACAACTCTACTACAGAAAGGAATTTGCTTACTTCGCTGAAACCATTCAGAAACAATTCAAACCAATGCATTACTCTAAAATCCAGTAAGAACTAGCATTAAAACTCAACAGAATACTATTATCTGAAAAATCTCAAAACGTATTCAAAATATTGAAACCACTACTGTCATGAACGCTCAACATACTTAAATTAAAACATTGTCAACTAAACCTTCACACCAACTGACATCAGTTAAACCGCCCCATCAACTGCCAGATTGTTACATAGATGCACTCCTCCAACCAGTCTAGTCCTCAGCAAACTCAGCAAACACACCTGCTGTCACTTCTTCACCTACTTCACAAAACTCATCTATTAGCTAATGCTAAGTAAGTAAAGCAATAATGTAATGTAATGCTGAAACATAAATTCCTAAATATGCAGTTTCTACTTTCTCATCTTAGTTGCATATGCATTGTTTCTGATCTGATCCCTCTGTGAAATTGGAAGTTGGATCACTTCTCCCAAAGTATAAATATCCACTGACTCATTAAGGGGCGGATTAATTCCCTTAACAGTAAATCTGATTCACATAGCTGTTTCTGATCCCCCTGTTCGATGGGAAGCGGATCAAATTTTTCAAAGTCTAAATATCCACTGTCTCATTAAGGGGCAGATTATTTTCCTTAACAGTAAATCTGATTCACATAGCTGATTCATTATGTTCATTCATTACCATGCCAACATGCATTCAAATTCATTTTCGTATACTTTTAAAATATGATGCATGACATACAAACACATTCAAGTAAACAAAATCCTAATGTTTTGTGATGTAGGCCCGAAGGCACAAGCATACTTCACTTACCTGGCTTCCTGGACAAGCTCGATTGTAAATTACTTCGGGTTTTGCTCAAACCTAAACCATAGACAGAGCATACATTAAACTTTCATTAAACTTCATTCTAAACCATCTAAAAATCTAAGGGAACTAGTTTGGGAGCTCAGTTCATAGTGTATTCCCGATTCACCACAAAACCGAGACTAACTCGCACCTACAACATTTCTCAAAACTCACATTCTTCCGTAAGAAAACCAACAAATGTATACTCTATAACCATCCTAAATCATCAGCAAGAAGAAAGATCGAGGGGAAACTCACCTAGACTGGAGAAATGGGAGGGAAAATCTCTTAGAGCACTCAGCTGAAACGAGAGTTGAAAGGGAAATAGAAAACAGTGGCGGCTACTGTGCATTAATCACAAATCCACTTCCCTTAAATAGGTTATCCACTATTAAATCTCCAAATTACAATTTTGCCCTAACATAGTCATTGATTAACCAAATTACTAATTTCCCCAAATTTCAACCCTAAAATGTACATCACACATTGGTAAAATAATTCGATTAAAACGGAACCGGGTGTTACAGTTTTGTCAAATGTTAAATGTTTTTGCAATGCAAGAGCTTATCTTCTTACATCATGGACACCGAAGAATCCTGGTAAGAGATTTTTTGGCTGTCAATACTATGCGGTAATATAATGTTAGTTTATAATATTTTGTTTACATTATTTTGTAATGTGACAATATTGCACCTTTATGAAGTTGAAATTGTGCGCTTTGTTACAGAGGGAATCAGGAGGATGCAATTTTTTTTATGGCACGATGCAGCCATAGGATTGAGGAGAAAGACATAATTAATGGGTTACGAGCAAAAATAGAAAACATGGAGCAGATCCAAGAATCTATGTTAAATAAGTGGAGGAAAAAGAATGATATGTATTTACAGTTGTGGCTACTCACAATTGTATTGTTTGTTGCTTATGTTTATATCACTTTGTAACTTAGTGTATGTTTGTTTGTAGCTTATGAATTTAGTGTATGTAGCTTATGTTTAACAATCAAGAAATTGACGATGATGAGATTGATGTATTCATGAATATTTGTTGTGTTATAAAAAGGGGTTTGATAAATTTAAGGAGAATGGTTTCAAAATCTAGCAAGAGGGCCAAAACAGATTGAGATCGACCATCAATCTGTGTGGAAGAGGCGAGAAACAAAAAAAAAAGACAGTGCAAGTACCAAGCAGAAACAAAAAAAGACACAATACATCACAATTCATCAAAAATGCTCCTGGAACAGTGCAAGTAAAGAAGCAGAACCCAAAAAAACACAAAATACATCACAATTCATCCACAATGCTCATGGAATAGTCCAAGTAACCAAGCAGAAATAAAAAAAGACAAAAAACATCACAATTCATCAAACAATGCTCCTGCAAAAGTGCAAGTAGAAAAGACAAAATTACATTAGTAGTACTTCCCCATAGCATCTTCCTCTTTCTCTTTAGACCCCTTGGCCTCTTCCTCTTTGTCTTCCTCGGCCTCTTCCTCGGTCTCTTCTTCTACCGCTTCCAGCTCCTCGAGTAGTCGGTGTGGATGTACTCGAATTAAGTCCTTCGCACGTCCTGACATTATGTCCCTCCCCATAGCACTTAGAGCATGTCATCACTCTATTTCTTTTAGAGACATTGGTACTACTTTCAGGCTCACTAGCGTCTCTAATCCTCTTCTTTCGTGGTCTACCCGGCTATTTTTTTTGTAATGGTGGGATGATTGTAGGTGAAACAATCTCTGGCCACATACTCATCCCATTAACCGGAGCAATGTTGATAAGCTTGAAGAGGTGGATTCTATAGAAGCAAATCAAGAGGATACATCAATGGCTAAAGAGGATTCAATACAACTGCCACAAGGTCCATTGACAAGAGCTCGAGCTAAAGCATTTCAAAAGGCTATTCAAAACTTACTTTGTGTTGAAAAGATTGCTCAAAATGAAGAAGGAAGTTTTCAACGTTATTACACACTTATCGAAGCCTTAAATGAAGAGAATTTAGCTTGAGAAGATATATTACTTTATGGGCCGATTTGGTATTTGGCTTTCTTAGTTCAACTTTATTATTTTTGCATAATTATTAGTGTTTTTCCATGCCAAAAGACATGTGTTAATGGGCCAAACGAATTTGGCTATTTTTGGGTTATTTTAGGGTTTCTTTTATGCCTACTATAAAAGGGGCAAGTTTATCTTTGTAAAACAACTCACTATTATTTTGGTGAATGCATTGTGAGAGTATTCTCCTCTTTGTTCTTGAATGAACCAAACCAAACTCAGCAAGAATTGATCAACTTGTTGTTTCATTTAGGAGTTGGGGTCTTTAGGACATAGTTTCTTACGGGTTTCTCTTCGATCACCTACTCTATTTCTTAGTTTCTGGGGTTCTTTTCCATCTTTTGAGGGTTCTAAGGATTTGCACCCAAAGGGTTCGCATCAAATGTAGTGGGAATACATATCTAAGAAGGTTTGTCTGTGGTAATGTTCGTGCACATACTCCTCCACTTCTAGTCTCAAATACCTTATGCAAGGGATTGAATGAACACAAGGAATTCCAGTCAAAGTCCACGCAAAACAACTGCAACTTGTGCGACGGCCCGGAGAGGGTCTCTTTACATATGTTTCATTTCCACATACTTCTCCAAGCGATATGGGATTGTGATGACCTGAATGGACACGTATGAGGAGAAACCACTCAGTGATCCGTGAATCCCGAGTTGGACTTGGGCCAGAGGATGACGTGCTGGGTTAAAACTTCGCGGATCCTGAGTTGGACTTGGGCCGGAGGGTTCAGTCGTAGAAAGGGGGGTCGTCACAATCCCACATCGCTTGGGGAAGTATATGGAAATGAAACATATGTAAAGAGACCCTCCCAAGATATTAAAACGCGTTTTGGAGCACAATTGACAACAGATCCCATAAGAACTCCGAAGTTAAAAGTGCTTCGGCAAGAGTAGTACCAGGTTGGGTGACCGACTGGGAAGTCCTCGCCAAACAAAGCCGTGAGGGGAGGATATTGTGCTACGACTCAATCCCCAGAGCGGACAATATCTTATTGGGAAAATGGGTTGTTACAACTTGGAATATTCATGTCCACGATATATTGCTCATTGCCGTTCGAGACCTCAAACTGATTCCTTCCTGCAGCTATATGAGACCAGTTTCGTGAAGCATATTCCAACTTTGTAAGCTTATTTCTTATGCGAGGACATAGTAATCCCAAACACTGCTGCATTTCTTTTTGTTTCTCTGGTATTCTTGTCATTAGAGGTTCTCGTATCATCTCAAATAAAGTCAAAATAGGCTTGTCCCGAGCAGGTAATATCATAGCGTTAAAACACTCACTTAAGTTGTTGAGCCTCATATCACATTTCGAAAACGGACTAAAGACATGCTTCGACCAATACTTTGGATCTGATTTACACCAAGCTGTGTAGGATGCCTTGTCCATTACTGCTAATTTATTCATTTCCTGCTTGAATGCATTTGAAGTGGTCGCCATTGAAGCTTTCCATATGACTTCCTTATACATCTTCCCAGGAAACTTGTTCTTGAAATTGTTGTATAAGTGCCTCAAGCAAAATCGATGCTCATGCTGGGGCACTATCTCCTCGAGAGCAGGAACCAATCCCTATAAAATGAAAAGGGAATAGTCATAATAACCAATTTACATACTGTTGCAAATACAATACAAATGTAAAATAAAATTTTTGTAATACCTTTTGTTGGTCACAAATGAAAGTCCATGTTAAATCGATAGACCTTTGTATATCGTTCATCAATTGTTCTAGAAACCATTTTCACGAGTCTTTGCATTCGCATTCCACTACCGCAAATGCAACTAGATATAATCCATCATTCCCGTCGATCGATACTGCTGTAAGTAGTTGTCCTGTACAGTGTCCTTTCAAATGACACCCATCCAGACATAACACTCGTCTTCCAGCAGTTACCAATTCCTCTCTACATGCACGTAAACACATGTAGGCTCTCCAGAATCTACGTGATTGTGACTGAGGCACCTCCTGTAAGTAAACAACGAATGTGCTCCCAGGATTGGACCTACGAATCTCAGCTGCATAACTCCATAAAAGCTTGTATTGCTCCTTTGCATTACCATCATTCATCAGCCTTGCTTTATGTCGGGCTCTGTAAGCCAAAATCGGTGTAATGGTTATGCCTAATTCCCAATGCACAGTTTCAATAATAGAAGAAATGTTCCAATCTGGTTGGCTCTTGAACCTTGGTAAGTACTCCTAAGCAATCCACTTTGATGAAGCTAGCTTATTTTGCACGATCCGTGCACAATTGTGTATATGATTGAGCGTCCTTATTTGGAAACTTTCTTCGCTGCTTATTTTAGATGCATGCAACACCCATTTACAACCATCCGTACATACTGCTCTTATTCTCGTCTTCTCACTTTTCACAAATCGAATCCCATAACCATGCTTCACAGCGTATTTTTTAACAATATCTTTGATTTTTTTCAATGAACTGAAAGTCATTCCAAGCTCCAAAGGTACCTTACCATCTCTTGAATCAGCAACATTGTCCAAGGTACCTTCACTTTCTTCTTCTTCATAACTGTTGACAACATCTATCTGCATCCTCCTCCTCCTCGTCTTTTTCATCCTCATTGTCATCCACACCATCATCCTCCCAATCGTCATCTTCCTCATCATCATCCTCATCATCATCCTCAGCATCATACTCATCATCCTCAAAATCTTCAGCATCCTCCGCATTATAAGCATCCCCATCATAAAAAACCAAAGCTAAATTACCAGGAATTTCATCATCCATAATTTTAGATGAAGTCAAAGGCCTATCTCCACAGACAGTACTACTCCCTTCACCAACTTGGTCCCTGATGTCGATGTCCTCGACATACACTTTCATATATCTCTTATAATTTACCGATTTTACCATTGCAAGTACATCTTCGTCGGTTCTCAGATTTCTCAACCCCTTTTTCAGCTCATACCCTAGCACACAATAATACAACTCCTTCCATGTATGTATCCCTGTCTCTTTCAACATATTTTGGATCTCAAATATGGACAATAAGTCTCTATCACAATTGTCAACAACTTCTTTTTTACCTCCCACATACTGTGTGCCCTTGCTTACCACAAATTTACCACCATAATTGATTTCTAGTGAAAATTCACCCATTGAAATTTCTTGTTAGACAAAATACAAGTTAAAAATTATGCTGAGAAAAAGAGTAGACATCCATAAGTAATCAAACCATCCCCAACTGTAATTTATTACGACATGTTTGAGGACAGTGTGTGCGTTTATTTTTGACAAAGTAGTAGATTACCCAGTGATAGCAATGAGTAGAGGACACAAACAGAGAAATAGGCAACATTTTCTCTCAAGTTTTATTTGTTCTTAGAATTTATAAAAAAAATGGGTTTGAATAATATATGCTTTGAATCATCAAAAAAACAGATTTGACATCAAGAAGATTAGAAAATATTAACCCAATCGGAGACATAAAATTCTATTATACTCAGTCAAAAAATTGAGAAAGAAGAAAGAGGGAAGAAAGACAAAACTGGGGACTGCAACTCGCAGGTCGGGTATTCGGAGGTCGAGTGTTCGGAGGTTGGAACTCGAGTGTTCGCCTGTTAGGGATTTAGGAAGACTAAACTGAAGAGTGAAGATTCGTTCAGTTGTCGAACGAATTTGTAATTTGGCTTTAAGTTCAGTCCTATGGTCTGGTCCCGGTTCTTTGGGAATTCGGGCTATGGACCGAGGACCGGACCGAACCGATTGTCTTTTGTTCCAAAGAGTTCAGACCGAGGACCGGACCGTGGTCCATCACCTTGGGATCGAAACCGCCGGTTCGGTCCTGTAGCACCCGGTATTGTCCACCTTAATTAATAACATCATTTAGTAACTTTCATTCTTTTGAAAATAAGTGATTATGATTGGTTGTTTAAATAGGTTAAGGATTGGCTAACTAAGGGCAAAGGTGTAATTTGGGAAGACTAGTGTATAAAAGAGGTCAGCTAAGGGTTTTAGCCGCCACTGTTTCATTTCTTCATTTGGCGTTCAGCTCAGCTAAGCAGAGTTTCTCTCGGCGATTTTCTTTCCGACTTTTCTCCAAACTAGGTGAGTTCTACTTCGATTTCTTGCTACATTGTAACTATCGATGGTAGAGGGGATTATAAATGAGGTTTTGAGAATGCTGTAAGTGAGGGTTAGTTCTGGTTTGTGGTGAATCGGGAATGCACAATGAACTGAGCTCCCAAATTAGTTTCCTTAGATTTCTGGATGGTTAGAATGAAGTTTAGTGAAGATTTAATTAATGCTCGGTTTATGGTTTTAGGTTTGAGCAAACTCCCGAGGTAGATTTCAACCAAGCTTTTCAGGAGACCAGGTAAGTACAGTATGTGTGTGTCTTTGGGCCTACATCACAAAACAATATGATTTATGTGTGTTTATGAATGTTTTTCAGTATGTCATGCATCATGTTTTATTGAATGAAAACGAAAATGAATTTACATGTAAAGACATGGTGAGACATGGACAGATTGTATCAGATCAACTGTTAAGAGAACTAATCCGCCCTTTAATCTAGTATAGGATTTATACTTTAGGAAAATTGATCAACTTCCCATCGTACGAGGGATCAGATCAACTGTTAAGGGAACTAATCCGCCCCTTAATCTAGTATAGGATTTATACTTTGGGAAAATTGATCCACTTCCCATCGGACGAGGGATCAGATCAACTGTTAAGGGAACTAATCCGCCCCTTAATCTAGTATAGGATTTATACTTTAGAAAAATTGATCAACTTCCCATCGGACGAGGGGTCAGATCAACTGTTAAGGGAACTAATCCGCCCTTTAATTTAATAGAGGATATTTATACTTTGGGAAATTGATCCACTTCCCATCGGACAAGGGATCAACAGACAACGAATACGAATACAACTAAGATGAGAAAGTATGAATTGCATGAATAGGATTCTGATTCAGTATTGCATTTCATTTTGCTCTACTTATTTAGCATTAGGCTAATAGATGAGTTTTGTGATGTAGGTGCTGAGGTAACTACTGGAGAATTCTCTGAATTTACTGAAGACTAGGAGCAGTTGATGGAGCACACCTATGCCTCGACTTGGCAATCCGATGGGGCGGTTTAACTAATGTCAGTAGATGTGAAAGTCTAGTTGACAATGGTTCAGTTTTAGTATGCTGAGAATGTTAATGACGGCAGGAGTTTAATGTTTTTAATAATTTTGGAGCTTTTCTGATTATGAAAACACGATTTGGTTTTAGTTGTAGATTGTTATTCTGGATTTATAAAGTTGTGGATCTATGTTGTTTTGAATAGCTGCTGTTAAAACTTACAAGTTCTTTTAGTAGGCAGAATTGTCCGTTTGTTTAGAGTGTTACTGTTCACCGGTGGATGTTGTCTATCGGTGGATGTAGAGTGTTACTGTTCACCGGTGGATGTTGTCTATCGGTGGATGTTGTCTATCGGTAGATGTGAGTAATAGATTTTTTCGTTTTGTGATCGGTAGATGTGAGTAATAGATTTTGTCGTTTTGTGATCGATGGATGTGAGCGGTAGATGTTGGTAGTAAATTTTGTCGTTTTGTGATCGGTTGATGAGAGCGGTGGATGCATTTTGTACAGCTTCTATCGCTAAGACTATTCTGTCTCTATTTCTACCGCTGACACTGTTTAGCGGTAGATGTGTACTGCTTTTTTTGTCTTCTTTCAATTAACTGTCTTTAATATTTTAATTATTTGATATATGTTGTTTTATTTAAATGGATTTCCGCTGCAAAATCTTAACGTTTTGTAGGTCAAATTTGATTGTTGTGTGAAATTTTAACATTTTCAAAAAAATGTCATAGTTCGGTTCAGTATTATGAGTAGCGAACTGGGTTTATAAAATTCGGGGCGTTACAGGTCCGATCTAGGTCTCGATTCGCGGTCCAATCTTGCCTACCCCTACTGTGGCTCATCTGTATCCTCACCTTTTATCATAGTATTTTAAATTTGGAGAAAAAATCATTTTGTTTTTAAGCAAATAACCTGTTGCACTTAGAACCGTTATCAATTAAATCTCTATTTATAAGATCGTTATCAAAGAAATCACTTTTTATTTTTATGGTTTTGGGTAATTTTTAGAAAAGAACTAGTTAGAGAGCTTAAGTAGGAAGCGATTTTGGCAACAATATCAAGTTGTTTCTAGACAAATTGTTGATTGTCTCTAGAAATTGCTCACTTGAGAAAATATGTGACAAAAACATGGATTTGTTATAAGAACCCTAACAAAGAAAACAATCGATAACACCCCTTAGCTCAAATGGTTATTTACTTAAAAAAGTACAAGAATTACTTGTTAAATTTAAAGACTAATATACAATTTCACCATTTAAATTTTCAAATTAAAATATTTATATTTTACGACATCGTGCGTGATAGCAGAGGCACTTATGTGGGAGCATTTTTCGCCTCCTTGGAATTGGTATTGCAGTTGAAGCAGAAACATTGGCTTTGAAAATTGATCAGAAGTTTGCTAAAATATTGAGTTTGTCAAAACTAGAGTTGGAGATGGATTCATTTACTTGTTTTCAAATTGTTAAAAACTTCAATGATAATAAAGGATATCTCATCAGATTGCTTAAAAAAAAAAAAACTTAACAAATTTTTAGAGAAAGCAACAGTGCAACTAACTGGTTTAACAAATTTCGCCATTAGTTAAAGGAATTCTTCCTTATTCGAGAAAGACATTCCATAGGTTTAATAAGAGTCATCAAAAATGATTTTTTAGGAGTCACTACCCCTAGATTAACTATTTTATAACTGAGCTCCCATTTTGTTCAATAAAAAAAAAAAAAACTTCTATTTAATGTTAATTTATTCTTTAATTTAATCAGAAAATTTCTTACCTGATACATTATAAAACCTTGTATTTTGAGAAGAAATTAAACAAGTAGCTTAGATATTCACATTAATACAGTAGAATTCATTATTTTAGGTTCTCTTATTTATTAATTTAGAGATTGAATAATTAACGTGCAATTCATAAATAATATTGTGACAGCCCTCGACCCGATCGGGGTCCAAGGAGCCATCACTCCGGGACATTCAAAACAGGGACTATTTTTTTTTTTAACTTTAAACGGAATGAAACTTTAAACAACAAACCCTAAAACCGAACTGCAGAATAAACAACAGAAGGGAATCAGAATACTTGGAACAGAATCAGAAGACATATTAATTTTTGAACCACAGAAATAAAAGACTGAAGAAAACTGGGAGACAGAACACTTTGAACGTTTAAATAAAAGGCTGGGTGGACAACGGGCATGCAGAGAACAACGTGATAAAATACATGCAGTGAAAATAATTGAGAAATATAAACCAAAAGACATGTTGAAAGAAAGGCTACAGTGAATACCGGAATCGGGTGATTTGTGGCCGAAGGAGTAAATAAAATGGGGCGGAAGACGTAGGTAGAAAATGTAAGTAAACTGGGCGGGCGATATAGACTAGCGGTGGATGCGAATAAGACAAAAGAGAACGGTGGATGTGAATAAATAAAGGAGAACGGTGGATGTACTTTAAAAGACAGAGTTGACAACTTTTAACAGGATTACATAAAGACAGAAGCCGTGAAGACAGAAAGTATGAAAGCTTCAAATTTCAGAAAACGATTCAAAATATGATTTTGGACAAATCAGGAAAACACGACAGAAATTTAAGGAAAGCAGATTGCATGGATGGCTCTAAAATCAGAGATAATCCATGCACACTCTAAAAGAGAAAATATTCCAATCAAATTCCAGAACACTTCAGAACAGAAACTCAACTGTCAAATACAGAGGTTTTAAACATCAGTACAAATGCCATACATCGTTTTAAAATATCAAAAACAGTACAGAACTTGGCATGCATTTCCAGAATTCACCATAACAGAAGTTTTTAAAACATAACACAAAACTTTAAAACCTCTTTCTCTCTAGTCAGGAATATGTCTAGTTGCCACAACCAAACTCCATGAGCTCGATCCGCCAACTACATCAAATCATCATCTTGAGGCACAAAGTCCTCATTCACGGGTTCAGTACCTACATCAGGGAGTTCACCTATGAGTCTAAAACTCAGTAAGAACATATAAAAATACAGTGATGCATATGCTATGCATGAACTTTCAGAATACGGTGACAGTACAGTACATTACATTTCACTGGCAGAGGGGTATAAGTGAGGCTTATAGGGGAACTGATAAGTGCATGACAGGCACATAACAGATTTACAGAACAGAAACAGAATAGAGCAGAAACAGTAGGCCAGTCCCCGTCCCGCACTTAACCAATACATTTCAGTCAGATTTTATCTTTCTTAACTTCAAAACGTGAGCATAAGACATTTTTGCATGAGCTTTCGGGAAAAATGTGTATGCATGAACTTTCACAGTGCATAAACATAAAACGGCAGACAACAGAAATAATACAACATAACATAATGAGAGACACAGATAACTCAGAACTTAACTCTAACTTTCTCTACCTGAAACCTCCCGACAGAAGTAAAAACCTAGAGTCTCCGTGATGTAGGGCCTTAAGGGTCAACCTACGGATATGAACTTACATGTTTGCTGTAGAGTTGAGAGTCTTGAACGTGTTGCCTCGGTGATGCACGAACCTATGACGTGCATGAAAAGGGAAATCAACAAGCTGAAAATGCTAACTAATAACTTAGTAGAATATGCAGCAAACTCCATTCCAATCTTTAGAAAACAGACTAACGTGTTTTCATCCAAAAACAGTGAGTTTTCTCAAAATATCGTAACCTTAAACTTCCACAAAACTCACATTTTAACTTATCCAAACTCGTTAACTTTAGCAGATGATTACCTTCATTAGAGAAACAGAAGAAAAGAGGTCTTTTGGAAAGGTTGCAGTCGCCCGGAGGAGAGAAAACAGAGAGCATTGGAAAGAAGCAGATGAGAAATGAGGGTTTCACGTAGGAGGGAAGAGAAAAGAACATGACTTCCTCAACAAGTTGCCAAGTGTCACTCAACCATTGGCTTCCTCCCACCAACCTTAATTGGTTTACCTAATTTGCCCTCCATTTGGTTTCTAACCAAGGTGTTCTGTTTTGGTTTATTTTTAGTTTGGTTTTCCAATTGAATTATTAGTTAAATTCACCGATCCATTTTCTCTAGACATCCACTTGGGGTATCACAAAACTTCAATGAAATACGCACTTCATTAATGACCAATATATATCTCATTTAATAGTTCAAGGAATAATTACATGGCTAAAATGCCGGGTGTTACAAATATAATTTAATTATTAATCAAGAACTAAAGGTAGTCAAAGATACAAGTGTACGTGGGAGGTTAATGAATTTTGAATACAGATCTACTATGATTTTTAATAAAAGATCTATGCATATGCAATGAGTATATTAATAGACATTAACTTGAATTAATATACTCTACAATTATAAGAGTGTAATTTTAGAGATTTTGTAGAATTACTCTAATAATTTTTAATTAATACAAAGAGTTTCTATTAATTGACAAATATTATTGAAATTTATAACTATAGGTTCATTGATCTCCTACTATTTTCCATCATTATTCAGATATACAAATAAACGAATAAGTGTATAAAAGATTAATAATTAATCTTTTATAAACGCTCTAATAAAAACAATAAGACATTTGGACAAAGGTTGTCCAAAAACAAGACAACCTTCATCTAAATTTTGAAACTTAAAATAAAGATTTTTATTTTACATTTGGATTAATATTTAATTAGTTTATGGTATTTTTTTTAAAAAGAATTTGAATTATATTTATAGAAACTTATTAGATGAGATTTTTGAAATATGAGTGGGAGCTATGTGACAGCCCGGAACCGGATCCTGATCGGAATTAAAGAGCCAAGCCGTCACACCAGACATTTAACGAAAAACGGTGACTAATTTTTTTTTATCAAAACAGACTGAAAATTTACAAAACTATACACAGAGGGAGAGAAGATGTTCTCTGGTTTGAAAGCAAAACGGGTTTCAATGAAGGATGGCAGAAGAAAACCGAAATGCAGGAATGTAGACGGAAAACAATTAGGAATCATAATACAACAAAGTGATAGAAGGAAAGTAGGAAGACAGGGATATTAAAGAGAAACTTAAACTGGAGAAGAAACATACTGTGGAAGGCTACAGTGTATAACAGGAACCATAGACAATCGGGGATGAATAATAGAAGAGAAAAAGGTAAAAAAAAAATAGAAAACAGAAATGGGCGATAAAACAAAGAAACAGAATAAGACAGGAAGACGTAGGCGGAAGACTTAGTTTAAAAAAAACAATAAAATACTGTTGGGCGGAAGATGTGAGCTGACGTCAGATGGAAGATTCATTTGCAAAGACAGAAGTAAGGATGACGTCAGGCGGAAGATTAAAGCTATCGGTGGATTCAGATACGACAAAAGACGAACAGTATTCAACGGAAGAGGCTGAGTAAAACTGGGCGGAAGAGGTGGTGACGTCAGCCAGAAGATGGATGATGTCAGGCGGAGGATACAGACAGCAGACGGAATTCGGATGAGGTGATGACGTCAGCTGGAAGATGGATGACGTCAACCGGAAGATACAGACAGCAGATGAGATCGGATGAGGTGATGACGTCAGCCGGAAGATGGATGACGTCAACCGGAAGATACAGCAAATGAGATCGGATGAGGTGATGACGTCAGCCGGAAGATGGATGACGTCAACCGGAAGATACAGACAACAGACGGAATTCGGATGAGGTGATGACGTCAGCCGGAAGATGGATGATGTCAACCGGAAGATACAGACAGCAGATGAGATCGGATGAGGTGATGACGTCAGCCGGAAGATGGATGACGTCAACCGGAAGATACAGATAGAAACTGTAAATAAACTGGGCGTAAGACGAAATTTTAAGGGCAGCGGTGGATGAAATCGAAAGATGTAGTTTTTATGGCAAATTTACAACTTTTGACGGGAAATCATATAGACAGAGAGTTTAAAACAGAAGACATAGAAGTCCCAGATTTCTCGAACCACATCAAAACATGGATCTCGAACACAACAGAGAACATGACAGAAACTCAAGGAATTTCACTCTACATAAAAGCTCTAAAACCAGAGATCATTCATGCATAAGCTAATAGAAAATACTCCAAACAATTCAGAATATTCAGAACATGAATTCAAGTGTCAAATACAGCAGTTTTTAAAACTTAAACGTCAAAATCTGTACATTATTTTAAAATCTGAGGATCAGTACAGAACCTAACATATATTTGCAGAATTTCCCAAAAACAGAAGTTTTTACAGAGTTTTTACAACAAAACCAGAATTTCCAGAAAACTTTACAGATATAGACTATACTTTAAAAATTTAAACCTCGGGACAGAATTTGTCTGGCTGCAGCAACCACACCCCCATGAGCTCGATCCACCAGCCACCTGTTCATCAGACTAAGGCACGAAGTCCTCATTTTTGAGTTCAGTACCTACATCGGAGAGTTCACCTATGAGTCTAAAACTCAGTAAGAACATAATAGATATGCAGTGATGCAAAATGCTATGCATGCGGTTTTCAGAAATACAGTGACAGTACAGAACATTACGTTTCAGTGGCAGAAGGGTATAAGTGGGGCTTATAGGGGAACTGGCAAGTGCACGACAGGCACAACAGAGATACAGAACAGAACAGAAACAGATCTGGGGGCCAGTCCCCATCCCACACTTAACCGGTACATTTCAGTCAGATTCTATCTTGCTTAACTTCAAAACCGTGTACAGAAAATAGTTTTGCATGAACTTTCAGAAAATCGTGTATGCATGGACATTTACAGTGCTTACAGTTGATACAGCAGAGAACAAGAAGATAAAACAACAGAAACCTGAACAGAAACCACAGAACTTAACTCTAACCCTTCTACCCGAAACTAGCCAACAGAATGTAAAACCTAGTACCTCCGAGATGTAGGGCCTTAAGGGCCAGCCTACGGATATGGACTTACCTGTTGCTGCAGAGTCGATAGTCTTGAACGTCTCGGAAATGCTCGAACCTGTACATGCACGTTCAGAAAATAAACAAGCTACAAATGCTAACAAATAAGTTAGAAGAATTTGTTCCAAACTCATTCAAACCCTTAGAAAACAAATCGGTGTGTTTTCATCCAAAAACAGTGAGTTTTACCAAAGTATCACAATCCTTCACTCCAACCAAAACTCACTTTAAACTTGTCCAAACTTGTTAGCATTTAAAAGATGCTTACCCTAGTAGAAAAACAGAAAGGAGTCAAAGAGATCGAAGTAGCTTCGATGGCTGATTGACGACTGGAAGAGAGAATGCCAAGAAGAGAATGGAGAGAGAGCAGAGAAGTGAAATGAAGAGGGTTTCACGTAGGAGGAGGAATTTAACTTCCTCAACAAGCTGCCATGTGTCAGCTACCCATTGGCTATCTCCCACCAACCATAATTTCTCCCCAATTTGTCCTTCCATGCATTTCAAACTTAGTGTTTAGTTTAGTCAGCCATCAGTTCGGTACTCCCTTCACTAAATACTCCAAAATTTACAATAAAATAGTTATTGTATTTATGGCAATTCAAATTCATACAATAATTCAACAGATTATTACACGGCCAAAATGTCGGGTGTTACATTCCACCCACCTTAACAGAAATTTTGTCCCCAAAATTTGCCTAAGCGAATAGGTCTGGATACTGTGCTTTAACATCTGCTTGTCTTTCCGACGTGGCTTCTTCCACATTATGATTGCGCCATAAAACTTTCACCAACGGGACCACACGATTGCGTAACACTTTAAGTGACATATCCAATATCTGTATAGGCCTTTCTTCATAGGTCAACGTCGGCATGATATCAAAGTCCACCTGTTTTACGATCTGAGTTGGATCTCGTACACATTTTCTCAGCATCAAAACATGGAAGACATTGTGAACTCCATCCATTGACGCTGGCAACTGTAGTCTGTAAGCCATGTTTCCCACACGCTTCAGGATGGGAAAAGGGCCAATAAACCATGGGCTGAGCTTTTCTTTCTTACCGAATCTCATTACGCCTTTGAAAGGTGACACTTTCAGGAATACCTCATCGCCCACAGCGAACTCTAAGTCTCTCCTCCTATGGTCCGCATAACTTTTCTGTCGACTCTGAGCAATCTTTATTCATTGCTTGATAGCAGCTATCACCTCGGACATCTGCTGTAATATCTCAGAGCCGATAAGCTTGGTTTCTCCGACCTCATCCCAACACAATAGAGATCTACACTTTCTGCCGTAGAGAGCTTCATAAGGAGCCATGCCAATTGTAGCCTGATAGCTATTGTTGTAGGCAAACTCCACGAGTGGCAAATATCTACTCCAAGGAGCATGAAATTCCAGCACGCACGACCTTAGCATATCCTCCAGTATTTGGATTGTTCTCTCAGATTGTCCGTCAGTCTGTGGATGAAATGTCGTGCTGAAATTCAACTTCGTACCCAAAGAGTTCTGCAAACTTTTCCAAAACCTGGAAGTGAATCTGGGATCACGGTCTGAGACGATCGACACAGGAACTCCATGCAGTTTAATAATCTCGCTAATATACAGCTCTGCATACTGATCCATAGAGTACGTTGTCTTCACAGGTAGAAAGTGGGCCGACTTCATCAATCTATCCACTATGACCCAAATGCTACTATGGCCCTTAGTTGTTCTTGGTAGGCCAACAACAAAATCCATCGTTATATTCTCCCATTTCCATTCGGGGATCGGGAGAGATTGAAGCGTTCCACTCGGTCGTTGATGTTCGTTGACCTGTTGACATATCATACAAGACTCCACATACTTGGCCACTTCATTCTTCATATTCGGCCACCAGAAGTGAAGTTTCAAGTCCTGATACATCTTTGTGCCTCCAGGATGCACAGAGAAAGGAGATGAATGGGCTTCCGACAAGATGTGCTTCTGTAGCTCTTCGTCTTTCGGAACATACCATCTATCTCTGAACTTAAGAATACCATCTCCCGAATAACTGAAATCGGAAGTAGCCATTGGTACCTTGCTCACCATATCAGCCATCTCCTTTGAATTGGTCTTCTGGGCCTCCTTAATTCGGTCCAGGACGGTGGGCCGTAACGTCAAGTTTGCTAGTATGGCCGACAGCCCAGAAACTATCTCCATATCAAACTTCTGTATCTCAATCCTCAAAGGCATCGACACGGCCGATATAGCTAGTTGCATAGTATCTGACATCCTGCTTAATGCATCGGCTACTACGTTAGCTTTACCTGGGTGGTATTTAATCTCAACATCATAATCTTTTACAATTCTAACCACCTCCTTTGTCTCATGTTTAACTCTTTTTGAGTGAATATGTATTTTAAACTCTTGTGATCAGAAAACACCTCGCATGATTGTCCGTATAAGTGGTGTCTCCATACTTTCAGCGTAAACACAACTGCCGCTAACTCAAGATCGTGAGTAGAGTAGTTTTGCTCGTGGTTCTTCAGTTGTCTGGATGCGTATGCTACAACTTTCCCTTCTTGCATTAGTACACACCCCAATCGAATCTTGGAAGCATCACAATATACGCTGAATTTGCCGTCTTCAATCGGCAATACTAATAGAGGAGCAGTGGTTAACTTTTGTTTGAGTGTCTGAAAGCTCACCTCACATGCTTCGGACCACTTAAACTTGATTTCCTTCCTCGTTAAGCTGGTCATAGGCTTCGCTATCACAGAAAATCCCTTGATGAATTTCCTGTAATAACCAGCTAGTCCGATAAAGCTCCGTACCTCGCTTGCATTCCTCGACCTTGGCCAGTCTCTTACAGCCTCAACCTTGGCCGGGTCCACAGACACTCCTTCAGCAGACACCACGTGGCCTAGGAAATTAATCCTACTCAGCCAGAATTCACATTTTGATAGTTTGGCAAATAATTGATGTTGCCTCAGAGTTGATAGCACAATTGCCAAGTTTTCCTCGTGCTCGGCCTTACTTCTGGAGTAAACCAGAATGTCGTCGATGAAAACGATTACAAATTTATCCAAGAAATCTTGGAATATCCTATTCATCAGGTCCATGAATGCTGCCGGAGCATTAGTTAACCCGAACGACATCACTAAGAATTCGTAGTGTCCGTACTGGGTCCTGAAGGCAGTCTTTGGAATATCATCAGCTCTGACCTTCAACTGGTAATAGCCGGAGCGTAAGTCAATCTTAGAAAATACCCAAGGCCCTTGTAGTTGATCAAATAAATCATCGATCCTCGGCAACGGGTACTTATTCTTGATAGTCAACTTGTTCAGCTCACGGTAGTCAATACACATCCGTAGGGACCCATCCTTCTTCTTGACAAACAAGACGGGAGCACCCCACGGAGAGAAACCGGGGCGCACAAAACCCTTGTCCACCAACTCTTTCAGCTGAGCCTTCAATTCCTTCAGCTCAATTGGTGTCATACGGTACGGATTCTTCGATACTGGTTCTGCACCTGGATATACGTCAATTTAAAACTCAATTTCACGATCAGGTGGCAATCCCGGTAGGTCATCTAAGAAAACCTCTGAGAAGTCTCGGACTACCGGAATATTTTGAAGTCCAACCTCACTTTGCCTTTGAACATCCACTACGTGGGCAAGAAATCCAATGCATCCTGACCTCATTAGTCGTTGAGCTTTCAGGGAAGATATAACAGGCATACGGTGTTTCTTCGGTACTGCCTGATAAAAGAATTCTACTTACTTTGGGCGTTTAAATGACACTAGCCCGGACCTACAGTTGATGGTGGCATGATGTCTAAACAGCCAATCCATCCCCAGAATGACATCGTACCCTTTCATACCGTTGATGATAAGGTCGGAGTACAACTTCTGGTTTCCTACTGACACTATATCACCCCGTACCACCTGCTCAGAGTGCATAAACTCTTCGGACGGTAGCATAATGCTGTAGGGCTGATCTGACGACGTACAATTAACCTTCTGTCTAACTACGAAGTCCCCTGCCACAAACGAATGTGTGGCCCCCGTGTCCCACAAGGTATAAGCAGGTGTATCACATATTATAATTGTACCGGTAATTGCCGTGTGCAGATCAGCATCATCAACATCTTCCATCATTGCAAACACTCTTGGCACGGCTTGACCCGTTCTGGTGTCGGGCATTGGGCAATCTCGAACAAGATGGCCTCCTTTGCCACATCGGAAACATTGGCCGGTAGCAAGCCTGCATTCTCTTTTGTGAGGCTTCTGGCACCGCGGGCATACTGAAAGTTGAGGAGCCCCCATTGGTCTCTTTCCTTTGTCTTGATAAAGGATGGCTTCATTGGGCCTTTTAATGCCCCTGTTTTGTTGCTGTTGAGGTTGTAAATTTTGGCCCCTTTGCTGTTGAGGAACATGTCGAATAATCCCTCTTGGTGAATCCCTTTGTCTCTGGGACTTTATTTCTAAGCCCTCTAACTGATAAGCCTTGGCCACCACCTTCACATACGGTGCCTCATCGAACCCTCCAGTTGTGATTCCTCGCAAAAGGTCCATCTTCAACCCTTGAATGAACTGGTGCACTTTGTTCTCATCGGTGGCCACCAGGTGTGTTGCATATCGGGATAATGACTCAAATTTCTGAACATATTCGGCCACTGACCCATATTGTCGCAGCCGAGAAAATTCGAGCAACTTTTCCTTCCTCACTCCCCGGTCAAAGTACTTTTCGTAGAAGATTTTCGTAAATCCATCCCAGCTTAATGCCACGGTAGTGGACTGCACCGTGTCCCACCAAAATCCAGCACTTTCGGTGAGATAGAATGTGGCGCAATTAACCTTCTTGTTGTCTTCTACTTCTGCATATCTGAACATCTTCTCCATTGTTCGAATCCAGGTTTCAGCACGAGTCGGGTCTGTAGACAGTCCATCAAATGAAGGCGGCTGGAGTCGCTGGAATCTATCTCCACTGTTGTCACGTGAAGCATTTCCATGGTTATTATTGTTAGTGTTCCCGCTGTCTTCTCTGGCCATCATACGTTCAACCATGCGTGACTGTGCACCCACCAGTTCGGTTAGTCGGTCAATGGCTCGAGAGCTTCCGCTTGACTCTTCTTGATGTCTTCTCACCATTTCTAATAAACCCTATAAACAGAATAACCTAACTTAATAAACAGAACTTTTACAGAAATTTTTTTTTTTACACTAACAGTTGGTGGAGCGATCTCACGTGGCGGTTGTGCAGTCAGACATTTCACAGAATTGGTTTCAAGACCTTGTCTCTCTGATACCACAACTGTGACAGCTCGGAACCGGATCCCGATCGGAATTCGAGAGCCAAGCCGTCACACCGGACATTTAACGGAAAATGGTGACTAATTTTTTTTTATCAAAACAGACTGAACATTTACAAAACTATACACAGAAGGAGAGAAGATGTTCTCTGGTTTGAAAGCAAAACTGGTTTCAATGAAGGATGGCAGAAGAAAACCGAAATGCAGGAATGTAGACGGAAAACAATTAGGAATCAGAATACAACAAAGTGACAGAAGGAAAGCAGGAAGACAGGGATATTAAAGAGAAACTTAAACTGGAGAAGAAACATACTGTGGAAGGCTACAGTGTATAACAGGAACCATAGACAATCGACGATGAATAATAGAAGAGAAAAAGGTAAAAAAAAAAAATAGAAAACAGAAATGGGCGATAAAACATAGAAATAGAATAAGACAGGAAGACGTAGGCGGAAGACTTAGTTTAAAAAAAAAAACAATAAAATACTGTTGGGCGGAAGATGTGAGCTGACGTCAGGCGGAAGATTCATTTGCAAAGACAGAAGTAAGGATGACGTCAGGCGGAAGATTAAAGCTATCGGTGGATTCAGATACGACAAAAGACGAACAGTATTCAGCGAAAGAGGCTGAGTAAAACTGGGCGGAAGAGGTGGCGACGTCAGCCGAAAGATGGGTGACGTCAGGCGGAGGATACAGATAGCAGACAGAATTCGGATGAGGTGATGACGTCAGCCGGAAGATGGATGACATCAACCGGAAGATACAGACAACAGATGAGATCGGATGAGGTGATGACGTTAGCCGAAAGATGGATGACGTCAACCAAAAGATACAAACAGCAGATGAGATCGGATGAGGTGATGACGTCAGTCGGAAGATGGATGACGTCAACCGAAAGATACAGACAGCAGATGAAATCGGATGAGGTGATGACGTCAGCCGAAAGATGGATGACGTCAGCCGAAAGATGGATGACGTCAACCGGAAGATACAGACAGCAGACGAAATTCGGATGAGGTGATAACGTCAGCCGGAAGATGGATGACGTCAACCGGAAGATACAGACAGCAGATGAGATCGGATGAGGTGATGACGTCAGTCGGAAGATGGATGACATCAACTGAAAGATACAGATAGAAACTGTAAATAAACTGGGCGGAAGACGAAATTTTAAGGGCAGCGGTGGATGAAATCGAAAGATGTAGTTTTTATGGCAAATTTACAACTTTTGACAGGAAATCATATAGACGGAGAGTTTAAAACAGAAGACATAGAAGTCCCAGATTTCTCGAACCACATCAAAACATGGATCTCGAACACAACAGAGAACATGACAGAAACTAAAGGAATTTCACTCTACATAAAAGCTCTAAAACCAGAGATCATTCATGCATAAGCTAACAGAAAATACTCCAAACAATTTCAGAATATTCAGAACATGAATTCAACTGTCAAATACAGAAGTTTTTAAAACTTAGACGTCAAAATCTGTACATTATTTTAAAATCTGAGGATCAGTACAGAACCTAACATATATTTGCAGAATTTCCCAAAAACAGAAGTTTTTACAGAGTTTTTACAACAAAACCAGAATTTCCAGAAAACTTTACAGATATAGACTATACTTTAAAAATTTAAACCTCTGGACAGAATTTGTCTGGCTGCAGCAACCACACCCCCATGAGCCCGATCCACCAACCACCTATTCATCAGACTAAGGCACGAAGTCATCATTTTCGGGTTCAGTACCTACATCGGGGAGTTCACCTATGAGTCTAAAACTCAGTAAGAATATAATAGATATGCAATGATGCAAATTCTATGCATTGCTTTTTTTCCAGAAATCAGTGACA
>CM039505.1:46697180-46779449 GCA_022432975.1 Begonia masoniana
TCTCGGACGATTTATGATTAGAACTATTAGGACCTTTGTTTGATACTGTAATGTAAATGTTTTAGGTGAGAAGTTTAAAGGGATAAGGAGCTCGGATCGCTAAGGAATCAGGGTGGACGTGAATGTAGTAAGGTTTCCGGCCACTAGGGCCCTACACCGCAAGGGTATTAGGACTCAGTGAGATGTTAGTCTGTTGATCATGATTAGTTATTACATCATATGAAGAATGGTGTAAGAAGAATTGTTAAGTACGGGATTGTTTTTGTTTTTCCTTAGCTATGACTTTATCTATGAACCTTGTATGGTATATGACTGTGTCACGTTATGACTAAGTGAGAACAGGAAAAGCAAAAATGTAACCCATGATAAGTGAGAACGCGGAGGGAAAAGACTATGACATGTATGACTTGCGAAATCCCCACTGGGGGAGGCAGAGTAAATGGTTGTATGGCTCGGGATTCTCCACGGCGGAGGCCGAAGGTGCTGATATGTACGGCTCGCGAATTCTCCCACTGGGGTGAGGGAGTGATGTATTTTGATGCCCGATAGGCAATGATATGTAATCCTGACTTCCTCCCTCGTTTCCTGCAATACATGGCAATGGAAATAATTGAAAAGAACAGAATGAAGAAAGTTTATGGATGGTGTCTTTAAATTTGTGCCTCTGTATATATGTCAGCATGCATTCCTTATATTAGGGGATTCGTCAAACCGTTAGATCTCTTTAAGTCGTACCCCTCCATAGTAAAAAATTCTAAGCATTGTGCACACCTTGCACAGTATCAAGGGGTAGTCATCTCAATGCGTAACTTTCTCTATTCACAAACATACTTTATCTAATATACACAAAGTTCGTTTTAAACCCCACTCTATTAAACAGACAAGACAAAAAACCATCAAAACACTTCTTCAGAACCCCAATATTTCACAAACAAAAAATTTCAGAATATAGTCCAAAATTAACAGACGATTCGCGGCACCCATTGCAAAATTTTTTTGCAACCTGTGAAAAAAATACCAAATAAACAGAACAAGCTTGCTGCTCGGAGGTTGCTGAATGGAGATGGCAATAGTGGACAGTGTTTGCTCGGTTGCTGACTGATGACTGTGACGCAGAGGTGTTGTGTGGCTGAGGGCTCGAAGGTTGCGTCATAGCAGATCGGCGGTGTGACCGGAGCAGTGTTGCTGCTGCTGGCGTCGGTGGTAGGTTCTGTGCACGCGTCGGTGTTGGAGCGGCGTCGGCGGTGGGTTCTGTGCGCGCGACGGCGGTGTGCGCAGGCGGCGGCTGGGCTTCTCACAGTCGGCTCGGGTGGTGCCCTCCTCGGTTCTTCTTCAGTCGAAGAAGAGCTACATAACCAAAATTCCTTTTTTTTTTGTTTCTCTATTTCTTCACGTAGAGAAAAACAGAAAAGAAAATAATTTTTTTTTTCTATTTTCTTTTTCCTCCAAATTTCAATTTCAATTACCGAAATTGCAAACTTGAAAAAATGTTCGATACCTTCAAAAAATCAAACCTTGTTTTCGAAAAAACCTTCAACCTGAAGCTACAGTGAGTTTTCCCACACTAGCATATATTTATATGGAAACATAAAACCCTAGTCATATTAAGATTCACAACGTGGGCCATACCGGCCTGGCTCAGTCAAGCATCAGGTCACACCGAAACTAACAGTTTGCAACAGAGTCCTAAAGGAAGTCTTGACAAGCTGTATCAATGTCATTGCCAACACTCTTAGGGATAAAAGAAGTTTGCATAACATATTGAGGAATCAACCTGAATACACATGAAACAAGAGTATCTTCCCAACATAGAAAGTGTAGATGGGTGGTTAGATCTTCTACACTCTTGAACTTTGTCTATTAAATAAGAAAAATCCGCTCTAGAGGTTCTTTTATGGATCTTCTACACTCCCGAAGTATTTTCCTAGATTTTCAGCTTTTGAGAACTCAAACTCCTCAATAGACACCTAGTGTTATTCGAGAAAAATATGAGTGTTTTATCACAGTTGATTTTTGCCCAGACACATTGCTGAAGAGGTTAAGAATACTGGAAATAACCTCCACTTGCTCTGCATCAACTTTAGGCCATTGCATATGACAGTTCGAGCACCTGGGGTTTCTTTAGTATAAAGAGATTTAAAAAACTCCATGACTTTAGAACATAGAACATCTTTCTCAGAAAACCAAATATCATCAAACTTCAACGCTTCAATAACATTGTTCCTGATTTTGGCTTTGAACTTCTTGTGAAAATAACTTGTGTTTCCATCTCCAAGTTTGTAAAAATCCAAACAAGCTATTTCACGCCAGAGAAGATCCTCCTGTAAAAGAATCAAATTAATCTCCTTGCTAAGGTCTTCCTCTAGTTTTTGAATATTTTTAATGGAATGGGATTCATAAGCTTTTTGAATGCCGGCCAAGCGAGCAAGCGTCTTCTTCTTTCTTTGAAATATATTTCCAAACACATTCTTATTCCAATCCGTAACTTTCACAGAGAACTTTGAGATAGCACAGTCCAGATTGTCCCTACTACTCTAATTCTGATTTAACAAAATCTTACCAATCCTTGTGAGATGCTCTGGGTATGAGAAAGCGGAACAAGCGATGCAGAGAGCAGTCAGACGTGTTCTTCTAATGCACACTAGAATTAGGGAACACATTAAGCTAGAACATGTTTCCAATAGCTCTATCAATTCTCTCGAAAACCACCCCCTCTCTTCCAAGTGAATTTCGGTCCATGAAAACCAAGATTAGACATCTCCATATCTAACAACTACTCTTGAAATTTCTTACAAGGCCCCGAGCCCCTCACAGAACCACTTTTTTTGTCATCTCTACTCATAAATGCATTGAAGTCCTCTCTGCCAATAACCAAGGAGTTCTTTATCAGTGTCAAGTAACTTAAGGAAACCCACAAATTCTGTCTAAGCCGGGTTTGAGGACTCCCGTACACCGCCATGAACACAAATATGGTATAATCGAATGAATTAGTTATTGTTGCATATAATCGAAATCTCTAACCATTTAGTCCAAAGTATCCAAATGCCTCTAGAGAATCCTCTTGATTCCACTTTGTGCGATCTAGCATAAATCTCTAATGGATGATACGTTAAGATTTGGTTTGTCGAAGAAAGTAGGTTAAAGTCTAAATTGTTACTACCCCAAAACGATAAAGTCTAAATGACACTTTTTCCAATTAAATAAAATTTGAAGATCTCGCTTTTACAATTTGACCAATAAAATTAAGATAAATTTATATAAATTAAGAGTAATGCTATGTTTATATTTTAAGTCTACATTTTATGTTTTATCCACTCACGTAGTGCTCATTAGATGTTAAAATTAATATTTTATTTTAACTATTTATAATTTATTTTATTATATCAATCAGTGAGTGTAATGTCTGGAAGTAAAAATTAGTATAAATTTGTATAGTACACTTAAGATTATTCATAAATTAATTAGGGTAGTGGTAAATTTATCTTCTAATTGTATCTTTTAGTTCTTACCTCATGAATGGTCAATTATTAATCAGTGCAATCAATGTGACAGATAACAGAGAAAAGAAATAAAATAAGTAATTAAGTGCATCAATTAATGATTGAGGTATATTGATCATGAATCAACTTTAGATTTCTTACAAATATTGAATCAACAGCATAAGAGAAAATAGAATAGCTAAAAATGTTTCAAATGATAATTTGAAGGGAAAAAAAGAGATATATTTCCAAAACCTCGATATTGAGCTTTTGAAGTATCTTTTGTTAAATTAAAATGTTGAAAACACACATTATTTTTATTCAAAAATTTCATGCCATTTAAGAAAGTAAACATACTCTTAAGAAGCATGTAGTTCTTTATTTGACTTCAACCTACGAAAAAGTATTTAAATATTTTATTTTGTTACGTAGTTCTTTTCTTTTCTATGTATTCTTATGGGTCTTTTATGAGGTTTTTTCGTAATAAAAGTTTCTATTTATTTGTTTCTTCTTTGAAATGAATATGGACTTTCAAGTAGTATTTCAAATGGAAGTATAAATAAGTAAACTAGTGAACTGCATTTCCAACTACTTAGTGCTAGAGATGACAAACAAACTGTAACGACTCCATTTTCCAGTAAGATATTGTCCGCTCTGAGAATTGGGCCGTAGCCCAATATCCTCCCCTCACAGCATTGTTTGGCGAGGACTTCCCAGTCGGTTACCCAACCTGGTACTACTCTCGCCGAAGCACTTTTAACTTCGGAGTTCTTATGGGATTCGTTGTCAATTGTGCTCCAAAATGTGTCTTGCTATCTTGGGAGGGTCTCTTTACATATGTTTCATTTCCACATACTTCCCCAAGCGATGTTAGATTGTGACGACCCCCTTTTTACAACCCGTCACCTTCCGGTTCGCCCGTGTAGACGTACCGCCATCCGGGTTCCAGTTCGTGTAGCCATCGTACAAATACTTACACATCCAGGTCATCACACAAACGGTCGAATTGAGTCAAACCTAAAAATGTCTGGCTCACCAAACCTAACGAGTTCACTAAAAAAAATTCAATTCGAGTCGACTCGGGAGCTACGAGCTTAACGAGCTGAATCTAACGAGTTGAGTATAATTAAATGTTTCCAATAATCTCAAAGTGTAATGACTTGAAAGGACATGTATGAGGTGGAACCACCAAGTGCTCCACGAATCCCAAGTGGGACTTGGGCCGGAGGGTGACGTGCTGGGTTAAAACTCCACGGATCCCAGGTTAGACTTGGGCTGGAGGGTTCGGTCGTAGAAAGGGGGGTCGTCACAATCTCACATCGCTTAGAGAAGTATGCGGAAATGAAACATATGTAAGGAGATCCTCCCAAAATAGTAAGACGTGCTTTGGAGCACAATTGGCAACGGATCCCATAAGAACTCCGAAGTTAAAAGTGCTTCGACGAGAGTAGTACTAGGTTGGTTGACTGACTGGGAAGTCCTCTCCAAACAAAGCCGTGAGGGGAGGATATTGGGCTACGGCCCAATTCCTAGAGCGGACAATATCTTACTAGGAAAATGGGTCGTTACACAAAGAGATATAAATGGAAAGAATTTTGAATGAAAAACTCAAGCCGAGTGGACATGCTAGCAAGACATCCCGCCTGTTTAACACTTCTAATTATGATAGACAAATGTAAATGCTAAATTGAGATTATCATATATTGTGATTATTTGTTCAATTTGTTTAATTAATATTATTGATGGTAAAATAATTTCATAGAGTATAAATCATATTAAAGATATTAACTTAGTGAATAAAATAATATTTATATAAATTCAGAGAGATATAATAAGATATAAAACAATAAATTTACATTATTAAAAAAGTTAAATAGATAAATGATAATAAAATATAAATTGGTTGAAAGAAATTAGTATTATATGTAGATAGTGAGATAGAAAATATAATTTATTTATTCTAAAAAATAAAAAATGAAAGAAAATAAAGAAAATAATTTAAAAATTAAAAAAAAAAACACTAAAAGAAATGTATTGTTACGTTTACTCTGTTATTCTTGTAACACCCGGCATTTTGCCATGTAATAGTTTTCCCGGATCATTTAAACGGGATTAATATTATATTAATACAAAGGAATGTTTTGGTTGAATTGTTGGAATAATTAGTGGAGAACTAAATTAATGTGTAACTAAAACCAAAGCACTAAGTTTGAAATGCGTGGAAGGGCAATTTGGGGAGAGATTAAGGTTGGTGGGAGTAAGCCAATGGGTGTTTGCCAAGTGGCAACTTGTTGAGGAAGCTAAGTTCATTCTCCTACGTGAATTTTCATTCACTTCCCTGCTTCCTCTCATCTCTCTCGGCTTTCTCTCTTCCAGGCGATTGAAACAAAACTTCCACGCTTTGTTTCTCCTGTATTTTTCCGTCTTCTTCTAAAAGGTGGGCATCATTTATTGCTAACAAATTTGGATGAGTTTAATGTGAGATTTTACCGTAGTTTAGGGTTTCGGTATTTGGTAAAAACTCACTGTTTTTGGATGAAAACACGTTGGTGTGTTTTCTAAAGAGTTGAAATGTGTTTGCTACTTATTCTACATGATTTTAGTTAGCATTTGTAGCGTGTTTAAATTCTGTACATGCATGCTACAGGTCCGAGTTTTCTTTCCAGAGACATCCAAGTTTTCAACCCTCCAGAAAACAGGTAAGTTCATAAGCATAGATCCGGCCCTTAAGGCCCTACATCAAGGAGGTACTAGGTTTCCTGTTCTGTCGGGTTGTTTTGGGTAGAAGAGTTAGAGTTATGTTTTGAAATGTCTGGCTTTGATTTATCTTCTGCTGTCTATTGATTTATTATGTTATTTGCCAGTTAAAGTTCAGGCACCGTTCATGCATGCACCGTTTTCCTGAAAGTTCATGCAAAAACCGATTTCCGTACATTGTTTGAAATTAATAAGATAAAATCCGACTGAAATGTACCAGGTTAAGTGTGGGACGAGAACTGGCCCCTCTGGTTTTATCCCTCCCTGGGAATCTGAAAATACTGTCCCTGGCAAGGACCCTCTGGTTTTATCCCTCCCTGGGAATCTGAAAACTGCCGTGCCTGATAGTGCACTTACTGAACCAGTTCCCCTATAAGCCCCACTTAATTCTTCTGCCACTGATATGTAATGTTCTGTTCTGTCACTGAATTTCTGAAAGTTCATGCATTGCATATGCACCACTGCATTCTGATTATGTCCTTACTGAGTTTTAGACTCATAGGTGAACTCTCTGATGTAGGTACTGAACCTGAAACCGAGGACTTTGCGCCTCAAAATGATGATCTGATGTAGTTGATGGCTCGAGCTCATGGAGGGTTGGTTGCTGCAGCCAGACATGACTGATCTGAGGTTTAAGTTCTCTGAAAAGTTTATATCTGTAAAGTCTTCTAGAAGTCCTGGTTTGGTTGTAAAACTCTTTCTTTGAAGAAATTCTGCAAGTATGTCCTGTTCTGTACTGATTTTCAGATTTTAAAACAATGTATAGGTCTGATGTCTAAGTTTTTTTGGAACCGCTGTATTTGACAGTTCAGTTATATTCTAAAGTATTCTAGAATTGTTTGGGATACTTTCTGTTAATCTGTGCATGGACGATTTCTGGTTTTAAAGTCATCCGTGTAGTTTGTCTTCTTGAAAATCTGTAAATTTTGAATCGGATTTGAAGGTCCAAAACCTTTATGCCTTCTGTTTTGAGGCTCTCTATCTGTATGTCTTTCTGTTAAAAGTTGCTATGTTTTGCCTTAGAGACTATGTCATCCGATCAAGTCCATCGCTGCCCGTTTCCTTCTGTAAAACTATGTCTTCCGGCTGACGTCATCTAGTCATCCGCCCAGTGTATTCATGTCTTCCGGTTGACGTCAGCATAAATTTTCCGCCCAGTTTAAAACGATGTCTTCCGGCTGACGTCATCAAGCCATTCGCCCAGTGTATTCATGTCTTCCGGTTGACGTCAGCATAAGTCTTCCGCCCAGTTCCGAATTATGTCTTCCGGCTGACGTCATCCAAGTCATCCGCCCAGTTATTTATGTCATCCGACTGACGTCACCTAAGTCTTCCGCTAGGGTAATGCCTGTATCTTCCGGTTGACGACATCTATTCTTCCGGCTGACGTCATCACCTCCTCTGCCCAGTTTATTCACAGTTTCTGTTTACATCTTCCGCTGAACACTGTTCACCTGTTTTGTCTTATTCGACATCCACCGCCAATTTATCTCTTTCGCCCAACAGTATTTTATATGTTTTAAGAATTTCATTCCCTCCTCCGCCAGCCTTATGCTAATTTCTGTTCTATTATCCATTATTGAAACCTGTTTTGCTTCCAATCCCAGAGAATTCTCTCTCTTCCCGTAAATGTTCTGTTATTCACTGTAGTTTCTTCCTCTTTGTAGAGTTACGTTTTTAGGGTTCACGTTGACAGTGCATGCTTCCTGTCATTCGATTCTATTTCTCCGTAAATATTTAAAAGTATAAGGTCCACTGTCTTGACCGATCTGTTCAAAAAAAAAAATAGTCACTGTTTCCTGTTATCTGTCCCGGAGTGATGGCTCCGATCCCGAACCCCGATCGGGTTCGATTTCGGGCTGTCACAATTCTACTATATTAAAATACTGTTGACGTATCAAGCAATGATTGGTGTAATTAATGTAATAACTTAACTATTTATAATTTATTTCATTAATTGCATCTTATTAAATCAATCATTATTTGACATGTCAGCGAGTATTTTAATAAAATAGAATAAAAAAATAAACGTAGCATTACTCCTAAATGAGTGAATGATCAAAGATGGAAAGGAATCTCCGTGCTATAAAAAGTAAGGGGAATGTATTGAAAAATGGAGAGAGAAAAGTAAAAAAAAAGTGCAGTACATAGGAGACAAAAAAATTGGGTCTGCTAATAAATGGATGGAACTTTTGAAAGGGGGCTTGACAGGCTCGGCTCGTCGTCTAGGGCTGGGCCATGCCCGACTCATTACTATAGGGGGAGCTCAACGCACTATAGTAACGGTCCGAGCGAAGGAGACTGGCTTAGTACCCTTTTTATTTCAACTAGGGCTCTTTCTTTTGTTCGGTACCAAAGCCTCTTGAAGTCGAATGTCTCACCCAATAATCTAAGTCAAAATGTGCATATATATATATATATATATATATATATATATATATATATATATATATATATATATATATATATATATAAAATTTAAATTTGCAAATTTTTACTCTTAAAATTATGTTCAACTTAATCAATTTCTTTTAAAAACAAGGATTTCCATTTTTGAAATGAAATAGTTTTTAAAGCAGACAACTCTTTTGATAAAGCAACATCAATATTGAATATGATTCATATATGGTAATACTAAATAAGTTCCTTTTTTGAGTTTTGAGTTCAATTTAAAATATTAAGAGAGAATAAATCGAACATGAAATGTTAAAGTCTGTTGAGTTACCCATAATCACCTTCCTAATAGTAAAGTTTATTTTAATCTCTAACTTTAGATGTAATTTGCAGTTAATTTACTGCTGATATTGTTGGATTTTTTCCTCCTAGTTGGAAGGGCCCAACTTGATGTGGCCTTGTTTTTAGGCCAATGTCTAGAATGACATGTTTAGAACCTCTAGTGACATCTAAGGTTTCTTTGGAGAAAAATATACAATCACAAGAGAGAAGATAGAAGAGAGAAAACAATATTCATTTTCAGAGTTTCTTGTAGCAGCTAGAGAAGAATCCAGTTTTCTGGAGTTTCAACCGTTGGATCGGCTTGAAATTTTGACAGCTTGTTTGTCATATCTGGGGCTACATTATGAACGGTGGAGATTGATTTTTTGAACCTTCTAAGTCTGTCAGACAAAGAAAAAATAGAACTGCTATTTTTGGGTACCCATTTTCAACTTCCTTTTGTTTGATGTTCTTATGCCTTGTTGATTGCCAATATTGTTGTTTTATCTTGGTGAAAATGTTGTATGCCTCTAGCTTGATGATTTAGAGAGAACCTTGATTGTATCCATATTGATTATAGTGGATTGTTAAGCGGCCTATACGGATCCTGTGGTTTTTTACTCTTGTCTTGAGAGGTTTTCCACGCTAAAATGTGTCTTGCATTGTGAATGTGATCTTATTGTTAGTTGTTCAAATTTTTCTTATACTCGGATAATTGGGAAAGTTTTTGATTCGAACTTCTGTTACGACGAACTTTTTCCTATCAAAGTAGTATCATAGTAAGGTTTTGATTTGGGTATAAGGATGGGGACTAACACATCTAGAATGGTGAGCTTGAATGGATCTAATTACAATACTTGGAAGGCTAAAATGGAGAACTTGCTCTATGTTAAAGGTTTTCACTTGTCGGTGTTCTCTACGGATAAACCCGAGGACAAAAGCGATGATGAGTGGAATTTGATGCGTAGACAAGTATGTGGTTATATTCGTCAATGGGTTGATGACAATGTTTTGAATCATGTGATATCGATTTCTCATGCTCGTACTCTTTGGTCCAAACTTGAAGAATTGTATGAGCAGAAGACGGGAAATAATAAGTTATTTTTAATCAAGCAAATGATGTCCTTAAGGTATCAAGGTGGTCTTCCGATTACCGACTACTTGAATACTTTTCAAGGAATCATTAATCAATTGGCCGCAATGAAACTTACATTTGATGACGAGATACAAGGTTTATGGCTCCTTGCTACTTTGCCTAATTCATGGGAAACTTTTCGAACGACGTTGTTGAATTTAGCTCTGAATGGTGTTATCTCGATAGATTTAGTCAAGAGCAGTGTGTTAAATGAAGAGATGAGACAAAAGGCACAAGGTTCTTCTTCGCAATTCGAGGTGCTGGTTATAGAATCGAGGGGGAGGAGTCAATGTCGTGATTCGAGTGATCGTAGCACATCACGTGGTCTTCCAATAGGTGGGCAAACATTGAGTGTCATCATTGTGGTTTGAAGGGTCATATAAAGAAACATTGTCGAAAGTTGAAAAAGGAGAACAAAAAGAAAAACAACAACACTGCCGCCACCGCCAATAACAAAGAAGGTAAAAATCATGATAATGTTGCTATTGTAGATGATTTTCTTGTTGTTTGTGATAATGATGTTGAGAATGTTAATGTATCTTGCGATGAGATGGATTGGATCGTGGATAGTGTTGCTTCTACTCATGCTACCTCACGACGAGATTTTTTCTTAACATATGAGGTCGGTGATTTTGGTATTGTTCGTATGGACAATAGTGGTCAAGCTAAAGTGGTCGGAATAGGTGATGTTTGTGTTTAGACAACTAATGGCACTACTCTTGTTCTCAAAGGTGTTAAGCATATTCCCGATATTCGCTTCAATTTTTTGTCAGTTGGAAGGTTTGATGATGAAGGCTTTTACAATTATTTTTTGAGTGATGAATGGAAGCTTAAAAATGGATTGATGGTTGTTGCAAAAGGCAAGCAGCGTTCGAATTTATATGTCGTCCGGTTTGGGATATCCAAGTGTTACATCAACACTTGTGAAAATGATACTTCTTCCGAGCTATGGCACAAGCGCTTGGCTCATATAAGTGAGAAAAGATTAGCTATGTTGGCTAAGAAGAATGTGTTATATGGGGTTTCAAATGTGCACTTAAAGAGGTGTTCACATTTCTTGGCCAGAAAACAAAGATGGGTGTCGTTTAGATCATCTGAATTGAAAAGAAAGTCAGAGTTACTAAACTTGGTACATTCCGATGTGTGTGGGCCGATGAAGTCAAGATCACTTGGTGGTGCGTACTACTTTGTAACCTTTATCGGTGATCATTCTCGAAAAGTTTGGGCCTATACATTAAAGACGAAAGATCAAGTGCTAGATACCTTTAAAGTGTTTCAAGCTTCAGTCGAGAGGGAAATTGGAAAAAAGTTGAAGTGTATTCGAATGGATAACGGAGGAGAGTACATTGGACCTTTTGATGAGTATTGTCAAGAACAAGGTATTCGTTATCAAAAGTCGCCTCCAAAAACACCGTAATTGAATGGGTTGGTCGAAAGAATGAATAGGACATTGGTGGAAAGGGTGAGGTGTTCGCTTTCACAAGCAAAGTTGCCAAGATATTTTTGGGGTGAAGCTTTGAGTACGGTGGTACATGTGTTAAACCTCACACCATGTGTTCCCTTGAATTTTAATGTGCCGAACTGTGTTTAGAGTGGTAAAGATGTCTCTTATGATCATTTACGGGTATTTGAGTGTATGACTTACGTGCATGTTCCCAAAGATGAGAGGTCAAAGTTGGATGACAAGACCAAGAAATGTGTGTTTGTCGGATATGGTCTTGATGAGTTTGGATATCGATTCTTTGATCCGATTAATAGGAAGCTTGTTCGTAGTCGAGATGTTGTATTCATGGAGGATTATACCATTGAAGATATCGGCAATGTGGACAAGGTTGATTCTACTCATGCAAATGAAGAGATGGTTAACATGGATCCAATTCCAATTACTCCAATCCCGATAATCACCAACTATGTTCCAATAGAGAATCAAGGTATGGATTTATATATGGGTAATCCTTTAAATACTAATGATTTTGTTGATATTGATGTTGATTCTAGCGTTCAAGCTAATGTTGACAATGCCAATGAGTAAGAAAATGAAAATGTTGAGAAATTCATTTCTTCTAATAAACCAAGGCGGTCTACTCGTGAGAGACGTCCTTCGGTTAGGTACCCGTTGATAAGTGTGTATTTTGCACACTTATTCGTGCTTTTCATTCTTGTTTCGATTAGTTTTTCCTTGAGCGTTTGAGTTTATTTGATGTTGTTAGTGAGATTGTGGAGGTGAGTTGAGTTTTAACAGGTAATGGCGGATTTGGGTTCGAAATAGGAAGTAAAGAGACAAAAAGGAAGAAAAGAAGAAAAGCCGATCACGATTGATCGGGATCATACCATGATCGATCGTGATCCACAAAATCAACAAAGAAAAAGTCCAGAGCCGGCCCGATCGATCGGGCATTGTCCACGATCGATTGTGATTCGAGAAAGTTTGCAACAAAAATTCCAGAGACGGCCCGATCGATCGGGCATTGTACCACGATCGATCGGGATCAGCATAAATTTTGTTCCTCAAGATCAGCGTAACCATGATCGATCGGGATCATACCACGATCGATTGTGGGTGCGGAAAATATTAAAATTAAATTTTTATACTTATTGATCGGATCGATCTCGACCGTTGATTGATGGACCGCGGCCCTAATTCGAACAAAAATAAAAGTCTGAAGAGGGAGCAAGAGAAGGAGAGAACGAAACGGAGAGAAAAACCCTACGAAGACATCGAAATCCGGATCGAAGCAAGTAGCGAGGAACGGAGGCACTCGACAGCAATTCTGAGTTTTTGTTTCTTCTCTTTTCTTCTAGCATGAACTATTTTATTTTTTCTAAAGTTTTCTTTAATTTTATCATGAACTAAGTTTTCTGTTCTAGGGTTTCGACGTAACTTTGTTATGAATATTTATTTTCTTAATTCAAGTTTTTAGTTTTCTATTTCTTTTCTGTGTTGAGTAATCTATTCTGAACTAATGCTTAGCTTTGCTTGATCACAAAAACTAAGAATTTAGGGTTAATTCGGGATGCGAGAGCGGAGAATTTAACCGTGCATTGAATATCTTGCCTTAAAAAGGACTCTAGACTAGAGATAGTTAGGGCATTTGAGTGGTAATTCAATTTCTTACTCTTAATGTATTCAATTGATTGTAGGGTTAGAAACCGAGAGGTAATAATACATCAATTGAGTAAGTTTATTAATACTCGAGAGAGTTTAATAAATAACATAGTGAAATAACGATCAACACGAAGGAATAGAAATTAATTACTTGAATTAGTTTTACTAAATAGGATTAGCTAAGTGAAATCGGAACCCTGGAAATTTTCTCATCACAAAATTTTAACTTTTTACATTCGAATCTGTTATTTAAATTGTTTGATTTATTTTAATTGAATTATTTTAGTTTAATAACCAAAATTATCACACATAATGTTTGAATATTGTTTTTCAAATTAAGCGGAAAGTTAGATATTCTATACTTAACATCATTATTCCTCATGGGACCGACACTCGTGCTTGCACACACTCTACTACTTTTGCGACACGTGCACTTGCATGTAATTTTTTGCAACAAGTTTTTGGCGCCGTTGCCGGGGAATATAGTTTTGTTATTATTGAATTATTTGATTTTAGTTTATATTTGAATTTTCTTTTGCTGTTGGGCTTAAATCGCATTATTTGCACATTGCAGGTGCATGCGTAAATGCAGATTTACAACAAACTATCGAGATTGAAGGAGTCGGGAGACGAACATTGCTCGATTATGTTATGCCATTCATGGACAGGGTTCAATCAGCAATTCAAAAACCTGCCATCACGTGCAACAATTTTGAAATAAAGTCAGGAACAATACATATGATTCAACAGTATCAATTTTGTGGTCTGCCTAAGAAGACCCTAAGGATCATATTGCTAGCTTCGTCGAGGTCTGTGATACTTTTAAATACCATAATGTCTCTGATGATGCTGTCAAGCTCAGGTTATTCCGCTTCACATTAAGAGATCGCGCGAAGAACTGGTTAAACTCCTTACCCCTGGATTCAATTACAACGTGGAATGAATTAGTTCATAAATTTCTATCCAAATTCTTTCCCTTTGAAAAGATGGCGAAACTCCGCAACGAGATCACCAATTTTACTCAATTCGATGGTGAGATAGTTTATGAAGCATGGGGCCGATTCAAGGAGCTTTTAAAAAGATGCCCCCAACATGGTTTACCACAATGGATGCAAATACAGACATTCTTCATTGGCCTATCAGTTTCTACACGAACTCTTGTCAACTCAGCAGCTGGTGGATCACTACTACAAAAGACAGAAGTGGAGGCATTCAACCTGTTAGAGGAGTTATCCCTCAATAATGATCAGTGCTCGGTTGAACGTCAGATTTTGAGGAAGCAGCCAAATACCCCAGAAATGGATGCGATAAAAGCATTAACTACACAAATTGCATCCCTTACTCGGCACATCCAAGGTAATCCAGCTCCAGTTAATGCAATTCATTCCCCGATCATACAATGTCAATGGTGCCAAGAATCACATGCTAGTGAAAACTGTCAGCAAGCGAACCAAATGGCTAGTAGTTCATCTGAACAGGCACAATATGTGGGAAATTATAATAGACCGACGCTTCAAAATTCAGGTAATTACTATAATGGGGGGCGCAACAACCACCCAAACTTCTCGTGGAAGAATCCGAACAATGCCATACAGATGCCACAAGCTAATCAACCGGGACCTCCGTTTCCAGAAAGAAAATCTAATCTGGAGGATTTAATTGCAAAGATGGGAGAGCGCACCAATAATATAATTGCTGAAATGGGGGAGTACACAAATAAATTTATGGCTGAAACAAGAACAACCTTGCAAAACCAGTTAGCTCAAATTCGAAGTTTTGAAACTCAAATGGGACAAATGGTTGTTGCATTAAATGGTCGCCCTCAGGGAACATTGCCCAGTTCCACTGAAGTCAATCCTAGAGGTCAGTGCAATGCTATCACACTTAGAAGTGGAGCAGTTATTGAAAATTGTACCAAAGAAAATAAGAAGGTGGTCGCACATGACGGAATGCATTCGTCATCATCTGAGTCCGCACCAAAGGATCAAGAGTTACTGGACGCTCCACCTCAGATTCCAAAGGAGATCATCCCAAAAGTTTCGTTCCCACAACACCTGAAAAATGCAAAGTTAGATAAACAGTTTGAAAAATTCTTGAACGTGTTCAAGCAGCTTCACATCAACATCTCATTTGCCGAAGCCCTGGAGCAAATGCCAACCTATGCAAAAGTTTTAAAAGAGGTTCTATCCCACAAAAGGAAAATAGAGGATTGTGGTACAATCGCCATTTCTGAAGAATGTAGTGCAATAATTCAACGCAAACTACCACAAAAGTTGAAAGATCCGGGTAGTTTTACGGTTCCATGTGAGATTGGAAACTGCATCTACGAGCGTGCGTTATGTGACTTGGGTGCAAGCATCAATTTAATGCCTTTTTCTATTTTTCAAAGATTTGCGCTAGGTGAAGCAAAACCAATAAGAGTAATCTTACAAATGGCCGACCGATCAATCAAGCATCCAAGAGGAATAATCGAAGACGTGTTGGTTAAAGTCGACAAATTCATATTCCCAGCAGACTTTGTAGTTCTCAACATGGTGGAGGATCGGGACATACCTATTATTTTGGGCAGGTCATTCTTAGCTACGGAGGGTGCCTTGATCGATGTTCAGAGGAGGGAGTTGAAATTGCGCTTGCAAGATGAAGAAGTGACATTTAATGTCTTTAACTCCATGAAGTATCCGACGGCCAGCGATGATATATTTAGAATTGACTCTCTCGAATTAGTGGTGGACGGAGTTTCTCTTCAGTCCAGTGATCCTCTCGAGGTTGCTTTACTAAATCACGATTTGTTTTTCAATTTTGACTCTTCTGTGCAGAAATTTATATCATGGATGGATTCGTTCGAGCCAAATCGAAGAAAGTATTTTGAGAGTTTGGGGGAGCCACCAATTCGAGTCTTACCTTCTATTGCGAGTCCACCCGTGTTGGAGCTAAAGCCACTACCGTCTCACCTCAGGTATGCATTTATTGGTGCTAACTCCACTCTTCCAGTCATTATTTGTAACACCCCGAGTTTACTGAACCCGGTTTGTTACTCATAAGTCCGAAACTTTCTATGAAAACTTAGGCCAAATTAAAACTTCGTTCAAAATTCAAAATTTGGACATTTGATAAAACATGAAAACTTGCAGCGGAAATCGTTTAAACAAAAATAAAATAAAACAAAACCATGTCGAAATAAGCGTGGGAAAACGTTAAGAAACAATCGGTTAAGAAGCAAAGGTTTAACTCGTGAAAACACTTTAAAGGTTGCAAAAGTCAAATTCATCGTCCGCTGAACAAAGTCAACAAAAAGGGGAAAGCTATTTGAAGACCCCCACTGGTCACAAAACGACAAAACATAAGATTTGTCATCCGGTCACTAAACGACAAAACGTAAGATTTGTCTTCCGGTCACTAAACGACAAAACGTAAAATTTGTCATCCGGTCACTAAACGACAAAACGTAAAATTTGTCTTCCGGTCACTAAACGACAAAACATAAGATTTGTCTTCCGGTCACTAAACGACAAAACATAAGATTTGTCATCCGGTCACTAAACGACAAAACATAAGATTTGTCTTCCGGTCACTAAACGACAAAACATAAGATTTGTCATCCGGTCACTAAACGACAAAACATAACTCCTATATCATCCTACGAGCCAAAACACTCGACATCACCGGATGACATAAAACACAACACTATCTACAGAAAGGAATTTGCTTGCTTCTCGAAAACCATTCAGAAACAACTCAACCATAGCATTAGTCAAATCCAGTAAAAATCAACGTTTAAAACTCAACAGATTACTAGTATCAGTAGATCTCAAAACGTATTCAAAATGCTAAAATTTCTACTATCATGAAAACTCAACATACTCAGACCAATCGTTATCTACTAAACCTCAACAACTGCTGACACCAGTTAACCCGCCTCATCAGTTTACCAAGCCGAGACGTGGATGTACTCCTCCAACCACATCAATCTTCTGTGCACTCAGGAAACTCACCTGCAGTGTCCTCAATACCTACATCACAAAACTCATCTATTAGCCTAATGCTAAGTAAGTAAAGCCAACAAGAAATGAAACAACGAAATATAAATTCCTAATATGCAATTTCTACTTTCTCAACTCAGTTGCTCATGCTTCATTTCTGTTCAGATCCCCCTGTGAAATTGGGAGTTGGATCAACTCTCCCAAAGTACATACATCCCTGTCTCATTAAGGGGTGGATTAATTCCCTTAACAGTGAAACTGATTCTCCTGTTCAGATCCCCCTGTGAAGTTGGGAGTTGGATCAACTCTCCCAAAGTACATACATCCCTGTCTCATTAAGGGGTGGATTAATTCCCTTAACAGTGAAACTGATTCTCATGACTGTTTCAATATGTTCAATCCTTACCATGCCAATCATGCATTCAAATTCATTTTCGTATGTTTTAAAAACATGATGCGTAGAATACAGATTCACACAAGTAATCATAACCCTAACGTTTTGTGATGTAGGCCCGAAGGCACAAGCAAGCTTCACTTACCTGGTCTCTTGGGAAGCTTGTTGAAACCTCTCCCTCGGGAGTTTGCTCAAACCTAGTTCCATAAATCGAACATTAATTTAAACTTTCGTCAAACTTCTTTCTAGCTACCCAGAAAGCTAAGGAAATTAGTTTGGAAGCCCTAATCGTAGTGCATTCCCGATTCAACTCATAAACCGAAACTAGCACCCACATACCGCATTCTCAAAACTTCATTTATCAACCCTCGACAGTTACAATGTAGCAAGAAATAGAAGCAAAACTCACCTAGTTCTGAGGAAATCGCTGGAGAGATCGAAGAGGGTCTCCTATCGCGCTCTGCTAAGCTGAGGAGCTGAGAGTGGAAGAGGAAATGGAATGAAACAGTGGCGGCTACCTCATTAACACTTCCCTTAAATACGTTATCCACAATATATATTCGCAATTACCATCTTGCCCCTGCCTAGTCACTTAATAACCTAATCAACATTTCACTAAATTTTTAAAACTTAAGATTATATACCTCCGTTTAATAACTTATTTTGATTTATATTGAAACCAGGTGTTACATTATTGCAGGTGATTTATCTAAGACGGAGGAGGAGAAATTATTGCGTATACTTCGGACATACAAGGTGGCTATAGGGTGGACACTGTCAGATATCAAAGAAATCAGTTCTTCATTTTGCATGCATCGAATTTTAATGGAAGACGAGCATCGACCATTTGTACAGCATCCACGCCGTTTAAATCCAGCTATGAAAGAGGTTGTGCGAAAGGAAATTTTAAAGTGGTTGGATGCAGGGGTTATCTATCCGATCTCAGATAGTTCGTGGGTGAGTCCAGTGCAGTGTGTTCCAAAGAAAAGTGGGATGACCGTGGTCAAGAATGAAAATGATGAGTTGATTGCATCCAGAACAGTAACTGGTTGGAGAATTTGTATCAATTATCGGAAGTTAAACAAGGCTACATGCAGAGATCACTTTCCATTGTCGTTTATCGATCAGATGCTAGATAGACTTGTCGGCCACGAATATTATTGTTTCCTTGATGGATATTCCGGGTATAATCAGATTGCAATTGCCCCAGAAGACCAGGAAAAGACTACATTTACCTGCCCGTATGGTACTTTTGCTTTCCGTCGGATGCCTTTCGGGTTATGCAATGCACCAGCTACTTTTCAAAGATGCATGATGGCTATTTTCTCAGATATGGTGGAGCGATTCATAGAAATCTTCATGGATGACTTTTCAGTGTTTGGATCTTCATTCGATACATGTTTGAATAATCTATCCAAGGTGCTCGAAAGGTGTGTTGAGACGAATCTAGTGCATAATTGGGAGAAATGTCATTTCATGGTGAAAGAGGGAATTGTATTGGGCCATCGTATTTCAGCACAAGGTATTGAGGTGGACCGAGCTAAAATTGTTGCTATCGAGAAGTTGCCACCGCTGACGACAGTAAAAGGAGTGCGGAGTTTTCTAGGGAATGCGGGATTCTACCGAAGGTTCATAAAAGATTTCTCTAAGATCACTAAGCCGCTATGTCAGTTATTGGAAAATGGAGTACCATTTGTTTTTACCGCAGAGTGTCTTGCAGCTTTCAATATGTTAAAGGAGAAACTTGTGTCGGCACCAATCATAGTCGCACCTGATTGGAAATTACCATTTGAAATCATGAGTGATGCCAGTGACTTCGCAGTAGGAGCAGTTCTTGGGCAGAGAAAGGATAAAGTATTCCATACAATTTATTATGTCAGCCGCACTCTCAATCATGCCCAACTAAATTATGACACCACTGAGAAGGAATTGTTAGCAGTAGTCTTCGCATTTGACAAGTTCCGCCTATATGTTATCGGCAACAAAGTCACGATTTATACGGATCATTCGGCTATTAAATATTTGATGGAAAAGAAGGATGCCAAGCCTCGGTTGATTCGATGGGTATTACTTCTACAAGAGTTTGATATTGTGATCAAGGACAAGAAAGGCACCGAGAATTTGGTAGCTGATCACCTATCTAGGTTGGAAACACGAGCTCATGTCTCCGATAGTGACGTTCAAATAGCTGAAGATTTCCCAGATGAAAAGATCATTGCAATTGAAATGTTACCGTGGTATGCTGATTATGTAAACTTTCTTGCCAGTGGGGTTATACCATCCGATTTGTCACATCACCAAAAGAAGAAATTTTTCGCCAATATAAAGCGATATTATTGGGAAGAGCCGATTTTATATAAACACTGTGCAGATCAAATCATCAGACGTTGTATTCCAGAAGATGAAGTGATATCTGTATTAAAACACTTCCATTATCTGGAATGTGGCGGACACTTTGGTGGCAAACGAACAGTAGCTAAGGTACTTCACTGTGGATTTTACTGGCCCACCTTGTTTAAAGATACGTATTCGTTTGTTGTAGCTTGTGATCGATGTCAACGGACCGGTAATATTTCTCACCGTAATGAGATGCCTTTGACTAATATTTTGGAGGTTGAGCTGTTTGATGTATGGGGTATTGAGTTTATGGGGCCGTTTCCGTCGTCGTACAACAACAAATACATTCTTTTGGCGGTGGATTATGTCTCCAAGTGGGTTGAAGCAATAGCTACGCCGACCAATGATGGCAAGGTGGTCTTGCATTTTCTGCAGAAGAATATTTTCACTCGCTTTGGAACACCTCGAGCTATCATTAGTGACGAGGGCACTCACTTCTGCAATAGACAGTTTGAAGCACTACTCAGTAAGTATGGGGTGAAGCATCGCAAGGCGTTAGGATACCACCCCCAATCAAACGGGCAGGCCGAAGTCTCTAATCGAGAAGTGAAGAAGATCATTGAGAAGACAGTTGCAAATTCAAGAAAAGACTGGGCTCGCAAGTTGGATGATGCTTTATGGGCGTACCGGACCGCATTTAAAACTCCTCTGGGAATGTCACCATATAGGTTGGTATTCGGGAAAGCATGTCACTTACCGGTTGAGTTGGAACACTGTGCTTTGTGGGCAATGAGGAAGCTGAATTTTGAGTTAACAGCCACAGGTCAGAAACGCATCCTGCAAATTAATGAGCTCGATGAACTTAGAAGCAATGCGTATGAGAATTCAAAAATATATAAAGAGAAGACTAAGGCGTGGCATGACAAGCAGATCGTGAAGAAAGATCTTTCACCGGGACAGCAGGTACTTTTATTTAACTCTCGATTGAAATTGTTTCCAGGCAAGTTGAAGTTAAGATGGTCGGATCCTTTCACGGTGGTGCAAGTATTCTCTCATGGAGCTGTTGAGTTACGAGGAGCCGATGAAACAACATTCAAAGTAAACGGACAACGAGTGAAGCCATATTTTGGCGGAAATATTCCAAGTGACTCTTCCGTCACTCAACTCATACCCGAAGCGTGAATTTGGTCCAACGTCAGGCTAAAGATGGTAAATTAAGCACTTGGTGGGAGGTAACCCATTGATTTTAGTTTTATTAGCGTCGAGTCGAGTTCATTGTTTATTTTAATTGATTTATTGAGTTTTTTCTTTCTTTTTTCTGATTTTATGTTTTAGTTTTCTATAAAAAGAAAAAAATAAAAATAAAAATAAAAATAAAAAAAATAAAAACAAAGGGTAAACGGTGAAAAGCAGAAAGCTTTTCACCCTTCACCGTGTTCGCCTCATCCTTCAGCGACGACACCCGACCTTCTCTCGGCGATCCCCTTCCCAATCGTTCGGCTGAAACCCTCCATCGCCCTCTTCACCCTTTTTCGTAGTCCCCTTCGCCGGCATTCAGTCCGAACGCCCTCTTTATTGCCGAAGCTCAGTATTTGGCGTGCAGCAACTCATTCCTAGGCGGACGTGTGACAATTACCAATGCCTCTCAAACGTAAACAAGCGTTGACCAGCCCCACCTCCTCTAGTGCAATCCAAAACTCCTTCCTCAATGCTGAAGCAGAGAATTTGTGACGACCCTTAAACTATTCCTAATTTTTCCGTAATTATTTTTTTTTATACTTAATTCTATACGAACCTTAAGTTAAACATTTAAACGGAGAACCGTTTGAAAATCTTTTGAATCGAGATTGGAACCGGAATGAAAATTGTTTAAAAACTTTCCTAAATGAATTAACATAAATCTGAAAACAATTAATATAAACATTAAAAACAAATGAAAACCGTCGGCCGAGGAGGGAGGGACAAAAGGGGGAATTCCCCTTAAAAATGTAGGGGCGATCGATCGCCCATTTCAGGCGATCGATCGCTAGTTGTAAAATGGAGGGACAATCACGATCACCTCGCGATCGTTCACCAGGCGATCGATCGCCTCGCGATTGTTCACCAGGCGATCGATCGCCCACCTTTGGGCGATCGATCGCCACACGCTCTGGAAATTTCCAGAGCGTGGCGATCCTTCACGGTGACTGATCGCCACTCCTGGCGATCGGTCGCCACCCTCTCTGCCTCCCTCCATCTTCTTCTTCTTCTTCTTTTTTTCCTCTTTTCCATTCTTTTCTTTTTCCTCTTCCAACCATTTTTCTTCCCACCCATACATCCTAACAATCACAATACACTCACCCATATCCTCATCTTTTTCACACTTCATCAGTCATCCAAGATAAACGACTCAAAACACATTTAAAACGAAATATATTTTCATGAAAACAAACTGCATGGATATGTTTAAAAACCGAACATATCCCTATTATCAAACATTTTACAAAACAAGTTTCTAAAACGTTTAAAAACACTTCAGAATGTAAACCTATCAACTAGTCAGAACCAAACATCCTAAAATGTTCTAACTATACATTTTTATACTAACCATCAAATCCCAAAAATACATACACACGTCCCCACGGGTCAAAACGCACCGACTGCCCAGCGCACTCCCATAGACCATCTTCCATCAACTACATCATTCCTCGAGTGGAGGGATCTCGTCTCGTCCTCACCTATGTCAAGATCACCTACACCATACAAACAATCTATGAGATAAAAATCTCAGCAAGCTTCGTAAATGTAAATGCATGCTGTGCATATGAGTTTATAAATCATGCAACATTTTCTTATCTTTACATAGGTTGTCATCAAGATCTCAACCCCCTAAATGGAGAGGGTATATCCTGTGGATGGACTACCCTTTCCACCTAGAGGAGGGGGGGTACATGCTTGCAACACGCACAGCCATGCCTGAGCCCCACCTCGCATGACCATAAACATACATCAATTCATATTAGATGTGGTATTGTGACAGACCCGTAATCGATTCACACAATAGATCAATAGCCCCCTTTCAGGCCACATCGCCATTTTCTTTAAAACATAGTGCGAAAATTTATTTTCATGCTCCTTTAAAATACGTGATGCGTGAACAATTTATAACATAATTAAACATGCATCATACGTACCATCAAGACAATAAAAGCAATTAAAGACATAACCTATAAACGACTAAACCTAACTACCCATTAACGTTTAATACGTCAATATATCCACAACTACGATAAACCTATCGATTTCGAATCCTAAATCACGTTTTTAACGAAACTCTAAACGAACCCTAATCGTTTAAACTCCGTAAAAACCGAAACAAACTTTGCTAAAATCTTAGAATCGTACCTAGGGTCGAGTTTGGCGAAGAAAACACGAAGAAAATGAGACGATCGGAGGACGAATCGTTGGAGAGGAGTGATCGCCTTGAGGGAACGCCGGAGAACGCAAAGGAGGGAGAAGGAATCGTGACTTGCTGGAGAAGAAGAGAAAAATGAGGTTTTTAATATAATTTTTGGCTTGGTAATTTACCATTTTACCCTTGAGGGACCGGAGTGACAGAGATATCCTCGCCATGCTCCAGCTACGAAATTGGGGCGACGTAGCTGTTTTGGGAGGTGATGCAAATTCTAGTGTCATTCGGGAATTTTATGTCAATCTGAAAGCTTCAAAATTGATGCACCGGTCACCGTCCGCAATAAAGTGATCGATTTCTCAGCTGAGGTGATTAACGCAAAGTTTGGGTTGCCAAACATTCCGGAGGATGAGTTTCACGCATTATTGGCTGTTGGACCCAACTATGATGAGATTCTACGAGAGTTGGGCCAATACACTGCCGCGTTATTTAGTCCCGAGCAGTTTGAATAGATATCCTCAAGCCTGGTGCAGGTTCATCCGGTGTAATCTTATGCCAACCTGTCAAAAGACCGAGTTTACAAGAGACCGTGCAGTGTTGCTTTACTGCATCTTAAAAGGAAAAGCGATTAATGTAGGGCGGATTATACACAACAACATCGCGGAATACCGTAAGCACACTGTGACCGCCGCCCACATTCATCCGGTCTTGATCACACATCTTTGTGTTGCCAAGCACGTGTCGATGAGCTCTGATGACGAACCATGGGTCCAGCAATCTATCTTTGGCTCATCCAACATATAGAGAATAGCCAATTGGCCTCATGGTCAAGCTCGTCCTGATGGGTTGGGATTTATTGAAGATCAGCCTGATACGGAGGTTCCTCCTCAACCCATGCTTGCCCCTCGTCTAACGAAAGGATATCCGTCCCATTACGTACCTAGACTTCGACGAAGCGACGCTGATGCTCGCCTTAAAAGGCGTTATGAAACGCAGGGGTCTGATCCCACTACTAGGGGTGTGCAAACCGAACCGAAACCGGTGAACCGAACCGGAACCGTTGAATTAGGTTCGGTTCGGATCGGTTTTGAGCCCCCGAAAACCGGACTTCGGTTTGGCATTGGTCAAAACCGACTAATTCGGTTCGGTTATCGGTTTGGATTGGTGAAACCGATCAAAACCGAACCGAACCGTTGCCGATTAAAATTCACTCAAAAGTGAAGAGCGAAGCGAACTAGACCTAAATCACGATTCTTCACAGTGAGTGGTGAAGGAGGTTGGTGGTGGCATTTAATGAGTGTCTTCATTGCAGTCTGGTTTGTTTGGCTGTTTCTCTCTCGTGTTCTTACGTTATACGTTATTACAACAGATTTCTTTCAAACCAATGTATTTCTGTGTCATTTAGTCTCCTGCCAGTCTTCTGAGATCCAGAAGATGATCAAAGCTAGTGTTTGTTTTTGTTTTGAATGGCAGGTTTTGAGGTGGCTGGGGTGGCGTGCTGTGCGACGGGGACGTTTGAAATGAGCTATCTGTGCAATCAGCAAAGTCCATTCACATGCAGAGATGCGAGTAAATGTGTTTTGGGATGCATTTCATCCCACTGAGAAAACTAATAGAATTATTGTGGATCATTTAATGGATGCTCTTCGGGCTGCCTTCCATTGATGAACTCACTCCTTCCACCATTATAAAACAAAGGCTAATTGTCAATTTAAAACCCTTTATTTTAAGGGTACCTGTATCCGATATCTTTTGTATTTTAAATTTCCTCAATTTAAACCGCTTTCTTTTGAAACCTTCATCAATTTAAGCCTTGCTGAAAATGTCGCCGTTATTCCTAAATAACCCAGCATATAAATTTTCAGTTCCCCAAAACCGAAACCGAACCGGAACCGAACCGAAACTTTCGGTTCGGTTTAGGTTCGGTTTTGGTATGTAAAAACACCGGTTTCGATTCGGTAAATCCAAAACCGAAACTGATCGGTTCGGTTCGATTCCTCCCCAAAACCGAACCGAAACCGGTTTTGCACACCCCTACCCACTACCTTCGGCGCCTCTTCTTCATCTGCTGAGCCACCTCCTTCTCATGCTCCAGATGATATTAAGCAGATGTTCGAAGCTCTAGCCCTTGGTCAAAAACGTTTGGGGCACCGCATTACCGATCTTCAAGCGCGTGATTTGAAGTGTTCACTTTATGAAGCGCAATATATGGCCGCTTTCAATGCTCATCACGGATTTTCTGCACAGTCCACTCCTCCTTTCCCCATGTATCTGGATCACCTATCTCAGCCATACGACCCTCCACAAGAGGACGATGATGATCTTTTCGACTCTTTATAAGGTACGCTGTTTCACTCTCGCCTTTCCATTTTTTTTATATGCTTTTGTATCCATTGCGGACAATGCAGATTTTAAGTTTGGGGGTGTTGGGGTGAACTTTAGCGTACTTTCTATTTAGCCAAAACTTTTTGTGGTCTTATTGTCTGGATTGTTGATTTGATGTGTCAATGACTGAATTTGTGATTTCATGTATGTCTTTGCTTCTTGGATAGCTCTGAATATTTAGAACTTGTGATAATTGCATTGACTCTGGTTTATTTTGAGATTCTCATCTTATTGCGCACGTGTTCATTTTCTTTTGACTTAATTTATTAGTCATAGCTCATGTAGTCTATAGAGAGTGAACCAAACATAGTAAGGGAGCGATTGAGTTCAAATACTGTAAGTGAGAGCACCTCCAGTTAAAGCAGTGAGAGACAGTGAGAAATGAATCCTTTTTAGTTTTGCCCTGCATCCGCGAAAGAGAAACTTGGTTTAGCACGATAAAAGAATGACTTAGGCCATTGTTTGAATCGTTTGAGCCTTTTTGAACACACCATTTTTGTGTCTGTTATTGACACCCATAGTCACCTCATTGAGCTTATGATTGACCATTTCATTTGTTACCGTTATTTGAGCCTACCTTAAAACTATTTTGCCTATCTGACCTAAAGAGCACTGGGTTATTATTTTTGGTCGAGGGAGAATAGGAGAAAAGGATGGCGAGGTCTAACAAGAACTCCTTTGTCTTATGATTTATATGTATTGTTTTCTGTTGTCCTTTCTCTATTCTTGTTGCTGTAAAGGAAAAAAAAAAAAGGAAAGACGTCAAAGACGCCTAAAAAAAAAATTGCAAAAGTTCAATTGTTAGTTTTCAATTCTGTTTATGTTGTTTAAATTTTAGTGAAATAATGACAAAGGAGTTAAAATGGGTAACTGTGAGTTAAATAAGTTTGGGGGTGAGAGAAAAGGAAGTGTGAGCAAATCTTATTGAGCGAGAAAGAGTGGAAGAAAATTTTGAGTGGTTGAGATAAGGAAGGATGAATAGTGCTCTCTAATTAGCCTGTGATTTCTAAAATTTCATACCTTTTAACCTGGCTGAACGTTACAAACCGAATGAAAGTCCTATCAACTTTTGTTTTGTTTTACTGATTCTCATTACTAGTGAATAATGGGCAAAGCTGGAGAATGATCAGAGTGATTTGAGTGTTCTTAAGAGTGTGTGCCTTTACCTTAGACACTTGTGCTAATCTATCAAATTAAGAAAATTGGGCATGAACACACACACACGAGGAACTCTTAATAAGCTAGTGTTGATGTTTTATTACAAGTTACTAATTGCAAAGAGTTTATCTCAGATGTTTTGGTATAAATGTGTCACGCTGAGACGAATTATTGAAAATTGCGATCTAGATTGTTTGAACATGATGTTTTGGCTATTCATTTTGATTGAGGATGGGGATATATATAATGCCTTTAATCGTATTGATTTCTTTTCGCTTGAGAACACGCTTTCGTTCAAGATTGGGGGTGTGATAAGTGTGTATTTTGCACACTTATTTGTGCTTTTCATTCTTGTTTCGATTAGTTTTTCCTTGAGCGTTTGAGTTTATTTGATGTTGTTAGTGAGATTGTGGAGGTGAGTTGAGTTTTAACAGATAATGGCAGATTTGGGTTCGAAATAGGAAGTAAAGAGACAAAAAGGAAGAAAAGAAGAAAAGCCGATCACGATCGATCGGGATCATACCACGATCGATCGTGATCCACAAAATCAACAAAGAAAAAGTCCAGAGCCGGCCCGATCGATCGGGCATTGTCCACGATCGATCGTGATTCGAGAAAGTTTGCAACAAAAATTCCAGAGACGGCCCGATCGATCGGGCATTGTACCACGATCGATCGGGATCAGCAAAAATTTCATTCCTCAAGATCAGCGTAACCACGATCGATCGGGATCATACCGCGATCGATCGTGGGTGCGGGAAATATTAAAATTAAATTTTTATACTTATTGATCGGATTGATCTCGGCCGTTGATTGATGGACCGCGGCCCTAATTCGAACAAAGATAAAAGTCTGAAGATGGAGCAAGAGAAAGAGAGAACGAAACGGAGAGAAAAACCCTACGAAGACATCGGAATCCGGATCGAAGCAAAAAGCGAGGAATGGAGGCACTTGACAGCAATTCTGAGTTTTTGTTTCTTCTCTTTTCTTCTAGCATGAACTATTTTATTTTCTCTAAAGTTTTCTTTAATTTTATCATGAACTAAGTTTTCTGTTCTAGAGTTTCGACGTAACTTTATTATGAATATTTATTTTCTTAATTCAAGTTTTTAGTTTTCTATTTCTTTTCTGTGTTGAATAATCTATTCTGAACTTAATGTTTAGCTTTGCTTGATCACCAAAACTAAGAATTTAGAGTTAATTCGGAATGCGAGAGCGGAGAATTTAACCGTGCATTTAATATCTTGCCTTAAAAAGAACCCTAGACTAGAGATAGTTAAGGCGTTTGAGTGGTAATTCAATTTCTTACTCTTAATGTATTCAATTGATTATAGGGTTAGAAACCAAGAGGTAATAACACATCAATTGAGTAAGTTTATTAATACTCGAGAGAGTTTAATAAATAACATAGTGAAATAACCATCAACACGAAGGAATAAGAATTAATTACTTGAATTAGTTTTACTAAATAGGATTAGCTAAGTGAAATCGAAACCCTGAAAATTTTCTCATCACAAAATCTTAACTTTTTACATTCGAATCTGTTATTTAAATTGTTTGATTTATTTTAATTGAATTATTTTAGTTTAATAACCAAAATCATCACACATATTGTTTGAATATTGTTTTTCAAAATAAGCTAAAAGTTAGATATTCTATACTTAACATCATTATTCCTCGTGGGACCGACACTCGTGCTTGCACATACTCTACTACTTTTGCGACACGTGTACTTGCGTGTAATTTTTCGCAACACCCGTCACATGAGTATGTATTTCTCACCGATGGAGTAGAACCCGAGAGTTTTCAAGAAGCATTGGAAGATGAAAACAAAAAAGAATGGATGGATGCCATGAAGGATGAGATACAATCCCTTCGTGAGAATAACACTTTCGAGCTAATAAAGTTGCCTAAGGGCAAGAAGGCTTTGAAAAATAGATGAGTGTATTGATTGAAGCAAGATGAACATACTTCACAACCTCGATACAAAGCTCTGTTGGTAGTTAGAGGCTTCTCGCAAAGAAAATGTATTGATTTTGGAGAGATTTTTCCTCCCGTAGTGAAAATGCAATCCATTCGTGTTGTTCTTGGTTTAGCCGCTAGTCTTAACCTATAGGTTGAACAAATGGATGTGAAGACAACTTTTTGTAACACCCGAGATTTTTTCCTCAAGGTGTATTGCTTTAGATAGTTATGGATCTTAGAATTTTCTAAATTAGAAATGAAAAATTTGAGAGTCAATTTATAGAAATTTAACGAGTTATTTAATTTATTAAAAACTTGGGATTTTATTTGGAAGAGGATTTCTAAAATTTTTAGGTCGAGTGGACGCGAACTTAACGGAATTACGGAAGTTCAAACATCTGAGGGCAAATTAGTAATTTAGCTTAAATAAAAGAAAATAACATTTAATTTTTATATTAAAAACAGAATGGCTTCGCTAAGAAGCCATTCTGTTTTCTTCAGCCGAGCTCCCGACGAGAGGGAGAACCCGAGCAGCGTCCATGCTCCGGCGATCACCGCCGATTTCTGAGGTTTTCCTGTCAGACGACAGCGGCGAGCGCGGCGAGCGAGTTCCGGCCTGTCTTCGCGCACAAACAGTCGGGTAAGCTCGATTTCCCCTGTTTTCCTCTCTGTTCGAGGCCGTGAGTGACGAGCCAGTTTTGGCTCCGATCACCGGCGGTTTCTGGTTGTTTCCGGCGTGGGTTTGTCGACCCTTGGGTCGGCTTTCATCGTCTGGCCTTGATGAGCCCATTTGGGCGAAAAATTAGAGAGCCCGATTGGGGCATTTCAGGTTTTGGTGTGTGTAGCTCGGGATTTTTGTTAGTTTAGGCTAATTGAGGGTGTGGGGGATTGATTGGTGATGAATTAGGCGAAAATTGATGAAAAATCAAAATAGAGAAAATTCCGGTTAAAGGGCAGATTCGGGTTTTTTAATTTTTGACCTAGCTACGGTCGTTTGTTTTCAAATACTTTTAGCAGGTTAAAATAGGTTATTAGAGGAGTACGTGACCGTTGGAATCGTTCGATTCTGATAACCGACGCAAAAGTTACGCGAGTTCGAAGTTTTGGGTCGGTTTTTACCGAACCCAAATTAGTGGCCTGTTTAGTTAGGTTTTAGTTGGATTAGGCTAGAAGTAGTAGTTTGGGAGTAATTGGTGAATGTAGCCTGGATTTTAATTAAGTTTGAATATTTGTCGTAGGTCGAGCCGTAGGTGGACAGGTAACCGAATATCCTCGGCTAGCTAGGACGTCAGGTAAGTAATGGATTGTATGTTTTGTCGCCTTCGGGCCTACACCACGGAACGGTAGGATTTATTGTTTTTATTGTTTGATAGTGTGTTGTTTTATAGTGCGGAAATGAATTGCTTGGTTGTTGTTGTTGGGGTTGAGTGTTGTGTGAGTGGCATGTGTTATGTTTATATTGTTTGGGGTTTGATAGTTGTGTTGTTTATATGGAGTATGATTTATTGTTTGATAATTGTGTTGTTGTGTTTGGTGTTTGGTGTTTGAGTATTATGTGAGTGGCATGAGTTGTGTTTCAACTACGAAAATAAGTGTTGGGGTATGATGTGAATGGTATGCATGAAATGTGTAAGGAAGCAGGAGTTAAATGCCTCGATGTTAAAGTGCATGACGCACTAGAGAATTTAACGTCTCGATGTTAAGTGCAGTGGCACTAGAGAGTTAAATGCCTCAGTTAAAGTGCAAGTGGCACTAGAGAGTTAAATGCCTCGATGTTAAAGTGCATGACGCACTAGAGGATTTAACGTCTCGATGTTAAAGTGCAAGTGGCACTAGAGAGTTAAATGCCTCGATGTTAAAGTGCAGGAAGCACTAGAGAGTTAAATGCCTCGATGTTAAAGTGCATGACGCACTAGAGGATTTAACGTCTCGATGTTAAAGTGCATGACGCACTAGAGGATTTAACGTCTCGATGTTAAAGTGCATGACGCACTAGAGGATTTAACGTCTCGATGTTAAAGTGCAGGAAGCACTAGAGAGTTAAATGCCTCGATGTTAAAGTGCATGACGCACTAGAGGATTTAACGTCTCGATGTTAAAGTGCAAGTGGCACTAGAGAGTTAAATGTCTCGATGTTAAAGTGCAAGTGGCACTAGAGAGTTATATGCCTCGATGTTAAAGTGCATGACGCACTAGAGGATTTAACGTCTCGATGTTAAAGTGCATGACGCACTAGAGGATTTAACGTCTCGATGTTAAAGTGCAAGTGGCACTAGAGAGTTAAATGCCTCGATGTTAAAGTGCAGGAAGCACTAGAGAGTTAAATGCCTCGATGTTAAAGTGCATGACGCACTAGAGGATTTAACGTCTCGATGTTAAAGTGCATGACGCACTAGAGGATTTAACGTCTCGATGTTAAAGTGCATGACGCACTAGAGGATTTAACGTCTCGATGTTAAAGTGCAAGTGGCACTAGAGAGTTAAATGCCTCGATGTTAAAGTGCATGACGCACTAGAGGATTTAACGTCTCGATGTTAAAGTGCAAGTGGCACTAGAGAGTTAAATGCCTCGATGTTAAAGTGCATGACGCACTAGAGGATTTAACGTCTCGATGTTAAAGTGCATGACGTACTAGAGGATTTAACGTCTCGATGTTAAAGTGCAGGTAGCCCTAGATGGTTGAACGCCTAGGTGTTAAAGTGCAGGAAGCACTAGAGAGTTAAATGCCTCGATGTTAAAGTGCATGACGCACTAGAGGATTTAACGTCTCGATGTTAAAGTGCAAGTGGCACTAGAGAGTTAAATGCCTCGATGTTAAAGTGCATGACGCACTAGAGGATTTAACGTCTCGATGTTAAAGTGCAGGAAGCACTAGAGAGTTAAATGCCTCGATGTTAAAGTGCATGACGCACTAGAGGATTTAACGTCTCGATGTTAAAGTGCAAGTGGCACTAGAGAGTTAAATGCCTCGGTGTTAAAGTGCAGGAAGCACTAGAGAGTTAAATGCCTCGATGTTAAAGTGCAGGAAGCACTAGAGAGTTAAATGCCTCGATGTTAAAGTGCATGACGCACTAGAGGATTTAACGTCTCGATGTTAAAGTGCAAGTGGCACTAGAGAGTTAAATGCCTCGATGTTAAAGTGCAAGTGGCACTAGAGAGTTAAATGCCTCGATGTTAAAGTGCAGGAAGCACTAGAGAGTTAAATGCCTCGATGTTAAAGTGCAGGAAGCACTAGAGAGTTAAATGCCTCGATGTTAAAGTGCAGGAAGCACTAGAGAGTTAAATGCCTCGATGTTAAAGTGCATGACGCACTAGAGGATTTAACGTCTCGATGTTAAAGTGCAAGTGGCACTAGAGAGTTAAATGCCTCGATGTTAAAGTGCATGACGCACTAGAGGATTTAAGTCTCGATGTTAAAGTGCAGGAAGCACTAGAGAGTTAAATGCCTCGATGTTAAAGTGCATGACGTACTAGAGGATTTAACGTCTCGTGTTAAAGTGCAAGTGGCACTAGAGAGTTAAATGCCTCGATGTTAAAGTGCATGACGCACTAGAGGATTTAACGTCTCGATGTTAAAGTGCAAGTTGCACTAGAGAGTTAAATGCCTCGATGTAAAGTGCATGACGCACTAGAGGATTTAAGTCTCGATGTTAAAGTGCAGGAAGCACTAGAGAGTTAAATGCCTCGATGTTAAAGTGCATGACGTACTAGAGGATTTAACGTCTCGATGTTAAAGTGCAGGAAGCACTAGAGAGTTAAATGCCTCGATGTTAAAGTGCATGACTCACTAGAGGATTTAACGTCTTGATGTTAAAGTGCAGGTAGCCCTAGAGGGTTGAACGCCTTGGTGTTAAAGTGCAAGTGGCACTAGAGAGTTTAACGTCTCATTGCTAACGTGCATTAGTAAGAAGCAGCAAAGTGAGTGGAATTGGCATGTGGTAGGGGGTTGTGGGTGCATGGTGCATATTTACATTGTGGGTGCATTGTGCATGTTTATATTCGATATTCATTACTTGCTAAGCGTAAGCTTACGTGTGTGTGTGTGTGTGTTCTGTGGTGTAGGTGACGACAAGAGTACAGGTGAGCTAGACGAGGGAGCCAGGATTAGACGGCAGTCGGTGGCGCATAGAGCATGTCGGTGCGGGCATTTGTCGGGGCGACTCAACCATGGTCTTCGGGAGAATGTGAGACTTTGTATTTCGATAGTTTATTGTAGATGTCTGGTTGTGGGAATGATGGGATTATGTGTCTCTTTTCGGTTGATGTTTTGAGAGTTATTGTATAGCTATTTGTATTGTTGTATATAGTCATAGTTAAGGGTGATGCGTCGCCCTATACTGTGAATTTTCTTCACTTAGGGATGTTAGTAATATAGTTTCTCTCTTTACTGTTATTTGGAGATTTCGTATGCTGGATAGTTGAGTGGATAGTTAAGTAAGAATATTCTGGATTGGTTGGGATTTATTTGTTTGCAGGTACCTAGCATTTTGGAGGCGTCATATTCAGGCGTTACTTTGCCGAAATTTTCAGAAAGGACGCAATGGTGCTTCAAGATTAGGAGTAAGGGAATTAGGGAGTCTAGGCAGATAGGTATGACATCAGAGAGCTTCGAGAGATTTAGTTTTAAATTCCGCTGTGTCAGTTTTATTTTATGTTTTAGGGTTGATGAAAATTATTTTAAATTAGGTTAAACGTCGTTTTCATCGGGGTTAGAGTGAGCAAAGTAGCGCTCCGAGCCAAGGTGGGTTCGGGGGCGTTACACTTTTATTCATGGAGACTTACAAGAAGAGATATACATGGAGCAACCGGAGGGTTTCCAAGAAAAAATGAAAGAAGGCTATGTTTGCAAATTGGTAAAGAGCCTTTACGGTTTGAAACAAGCGCCACGACAATGGTATCACAAGTTTAGTTCGGTAATGCTTGAACATGGGTATAAGATGGACAAAACTGATCATTGTGTTTTTGTGCAAAAATTCTTTGACAGTGATTTTATTATTCTTTTGCTCTATGTTGATTGTTGGAAGGAACATTTCAAGAATCAATGAGCTAAGAGGGACTTTGAGTGAGTCGTTTTCTATGAAAGATTTGGGACCGGCGCGTCAAATCCTTGGGATTCAAGTCATCCGCGATCGAGATGTCAAGAAATTGCATTTGTCGTAAGAAAAGTACATTGAGAAAGTTCTTTGACGCTTTAACATGGATAAAGCTAAAGCAGTGAGTGTTCCTCTTGCTTCCCACTTTAGTCATAATTATTGTCCTTCTATCCATGATGAGAAGTTGTCTATGAAGAACATTATGTATTCGTCGGCGGTTGGTAGTTTGATGTACGCTATGGTTTGCACAAGACCGATATAGCACACTCTGTTGGAATGGTGAGTAGATATCTTTCAAATCTGGGAAGACATCATTGGGAGGCCGTGAACTGGATTATGAGATATCTCTGGAGAACGACGAATCTTAGATTAACTTTGGGATGTGAGAAGCCTATGTTGGTTGGGTTTACAGATTCAGATTTAGCGGGATGCTTGGATGATCGAAAATCTACTTCGGGGCATATAGTGACTTATGTCGGGAGAGCCGTGGCATGGCAATCTAAATTGCAAAAGTGTGTTGTACTTTCTACTACCGAAGACGAGCTTATAGCTGCCGTGGAGGCAACAAAGGAATTGTTGTGGTTGAGAAAGTTCACGACGGAACTTGAGTTGAAACAACCAAGGTATGTCTTATTTTGTGATAATCAAAGTACAATTCATCTTGCAAAAAATTCTTCATTTCACTCGAAGTCAAAGCACATTGAAATTCGTTATCATTGTATTCGTGACGTTTTGAATGATAAGATGTTTAAACTTGAAAAGATTCACACAGATGATAATGGCTTAGATATGTTGACAAAGGTGTTGTCGCGGAATAAGTTAGAGTTTTGCCGCTCGGTTTCCGGGTTGACAACGCCTTCCACCTAGTCGGTCGGGGGAGTTTGTTGGGTTTTTTCCTCCTAGTTAGAAGGGCCCAACTTGATGTAGCCTTGTTTTTAGGCCCATGTCTTGAATGACATGTTTAGAACCTCTAGTGACATCTAGGGTTTCTTTGGAGAAAAATTTACAATCACAAGAGAGAAGATAGAAGAGAGAAAACAATATCCATTTTCGGAGTTTCTTGTAGCAGCTAGAGAAGAATCACATTTTCTAGAGTTTCAACCGTTGGATTGGCTTGAAATTTTGACAGCTTGTTTTTGATATATGGGGCTACATTCTGAACGGTGGAGATTGGTTTTGTGAAGCGTTTAGGTCTGTCAGACAAAAGGAAAAACAGAACTGTTGTTTTTGGGTACCCATTTTCAACTTCCTTTTGTTTGATGTTCTTATGCCTTGTTGATTGCCAAGATTGTGGTTTTATCTTGATGAAAATATTGTATGCCTCTAGCTTGATGATCTAGAGAGAACCTTGATTGTATCTATATTGATTATAGTGGATTGTTAAGCGGCCTATACGGGTCCCGTGATTTTTTACTCTCGTCTTGAGAGGTTTTCCACGCTAAAATGTGTCTTGCATTATAGATGTGATCTTATTGTTAGTTATTCAAATTTTTCTTATACTCGGATAATTGGGAAAGTTTTTTATTCGAACTTCCGTTATGATGAACTCTTTCTTATCAGATATTTCGAACTATTTGTAAAACAAATTGGACCCCGAACATATCTCATTGAATTTGTCGCATAGGTCATGCGTGAGACAATAGAGCCCAAATGTCCTTCCATCTTTTTATCTCTCTATGGCCATTCTTTTATTTGATTATTTACAATGCTAGTATAGTTCTAATTATTTTATACCATTTCAATTTTTATTATTTCTCATCTCAAAAAATGAGATCATTTTCCTATTCTTTTATTTTATAAAAATATCTCAATTTTCAAGTATTTTAATTATTATTATTGTTTTAATTTTAAAAGTTAATATTTAAATTTATCTTCAAAAGAAGCGATTAAATAACTGAATCTTATAGTAATTTCAATCTATTCATTGCATTCTTTAGTCTCTCTCATCTACAAATGTTTGACATTTGACAGCACGAGCTCAATCTACCACAGTGGCAACGCTGCCCAATCCAGGAGAACTATTTGCCGGCGAGGCCGACGGTTGGCTGCATGAATTTGGTCTTATAGATTGGTCCGGCCGAAGCAGAGAATGGCGACAGTTGGGGCAGGATGAGTGGGACGCCAGCCATGTGTCTATGCAACTCACGTGAAATCCATGGTTGCATTTGGGCAAAACTCTAATCCTTTCTCCCTCTTCGTACTCTCCCAGACAGATCGGGCATTCCGTCTCATTAATGCTGATTTTGACTACTCCATCATAAACAGCCACCGGGATTCGGCGCAGATCGCGCTTCTTCAGCCCCGTCGCAGCCAGCCTCGCGGCGGCGGCTTCTGGCGTCTCCATTTCGAGCCTCCTCCGGCAGCGCAAAGCGCAGCGCACAATCGTGTTCACGCCCAGTGCGCCAATCAATGCGCATAACAGGGCCGCCAGTATAATCACCATGTTGGTGTCGAAATTGGGCTTGTTCCCGTCGCTCGCTTGGCCGCCTCCGACCGTCTGTACGGCGATGACATTTGCCTCCCCGAGGACTCTGTTCCTCTGAATCATCTTATAAATTTTAAGTTTTTCCGTGACAAGATAAAAAAAATCTCAGGCTATCCTTTTCTGGGTTTTGTTTTTGGCTTCAGACGAATCAAGAGATCAGTACAAAATAGTATCTTCGACTTCCACAACCACTAAATTTCTCCATTACAACCAGCAAACGAACAGAGGAAAAGCCGATAGAGTTCGTCGGGACGTGAGTAACGATCGTCGCCGGTGGGACTGGCTGATCTGAATCTAAATCTAAATCTTCTTCTTCTTCTTCTTTAATAATCGATCAAGATCCAGCAATGGAAAGGATAAAGAGTGGGTGATATTTAGTGGTTGTGGTCCTCTTACGGATGTCAAGAAACGTACTGATGGAGCAGGAAGCAGAGTACCCAAAAAACAAAAATCAAATCTTTACACTACTCCATAACACAACTGCATAGTTAATATAGAACAATGATTAAACAAACGAAAAATCAGACCTTTATCAGAACCAACAGCCCTTTTAACCCTCAGAACTGAACAGGTATACTAGATCCAAATGGATCACTGTTTGAGTTCAAAAGGCAAATCCAAAGGGCGGCACGTGGCATTCAAGACTCAGGAGCTGAAAAGCAACGTGGTCGGAAGGAGAAAGCAAAATACAAAACCAAGAAGTCCACACCGACAAAAAATGGGTACGTGGGTGCACAGAATTCCAGACAGAAGCCGGCGAATTGGACTGTGTTTAATAATTGAACTGACTCTTGAGAGAAAGGCTCTGTTTTAAGGACGCTTTTCTCTTTCCTGAAGAAAGGCTCTGTTTTAAGGACGCTTTTCTCTTTCCTTTGAATTAATTAGGGGTGGGTTTGGTCTCCGTCGGACTGGTTTCGAGCCAAAATCAGACTGCAACAAAACATTTGGAATTTTTATCTCAAATCCTATACCGACAGTATGAGGGTCATGTACAAAATTGAGACCGGACCAAAAATTTTGGATTGATCTTAGTTCCCGGTTTCTCCTACCATAATATTAAAAAAAAATTATTTTAAAAAAATTAAAAATAAATCAAAAAATACAAATTGCCTATAAGAAATCAAAAATTAAAAAAAAGGTTTTTTTTTTTAAAAAAATCCTGAACTAACGGTCAACCATAAAAAAACTCCTAAAAAATACTGTTCATCGAAAAACACCTAAATCTATTGAAAACATTCAGTTTAAACCTGGCAGGGGGGTGAAGAGTACGTACTCACTCGCCGGACCGGCCGTACTCGACTCGATTTGCAAAATTTTTGCAAATATTAGAGACCGAGTACGGCCCATAGGAGGACCAGACGTCCTCCTATGGGCAAAACCCGTGACAAAAGTCACGGGTTTTGTCCTGTAGTGCCTAGTACGGCCGGTCCAAATGGACCGGCCGTACTCGCACCGTTCAAACCCGTGACAAAAGTCACGGGTTTTTGTCCCCTAGTGCCGAGTACAGCCGGTCCAAATGGACCGGCCGTACTCGGCTGGCAAATACCCGTGACTGAAGTCACGGGTTTTTGTTTTTTTGTGGGTGAGTACGGCTGGTCCATTTGCACCAGCCGTACTCACCTCACAAAAAACAAAACTCGTGTCTGATTGAGTACGGCCGGTCCAGTTGGACCGGCCGTACTCGACTCTCCTATATAAACCCCAATTCGGGGTTTGAAAATCTCACACACCCTCCCTGTAACACCCGGCATTTTTGGCCATGAAATTATCCCTTGAATTATCGATTGGGATTATTTCACTATTAATATAGTGAATATTTTATCGAACTTGAGGGAGAAACCAAGCTGAGGTGTAACCGAAACAACGAACTAAATAACAATTTAGTTGGAAACCAAAGAGGGGCAATTTAGGAAGCAATTAAGGTTGGTGCAAGTAAACTAATGGAGGATTGACATTTGGCAACTTGTTGAAGAAGACAAGCATTCTCTCTCCCTTTGTGCCTTCTTCTCTCTCTGCTACGTGAAAACCTTGCATTTTTCCCATCTTCTCTTCTATGTATTCTCTCTTCTTCTCTTTATTTTTTAGTTTCTTCTCCAAGCGACAGAACTCCTTTCCTCCGTTTCTTCCATTTTCTTCGATCAAGGTTTGAGGCGCATAGAGGTAACACGATCAAGGCTCGCAAACTCTACAGTAAAGGTAAACGTCTACTAAAGCTAACATTTTGGATAAGTTAAAAAGTCAGTTTTTACCGAAGTTTAGGGTTTCGGTATTTGTGAAAACTCACTGTTTTTGGATGAAAACACGTTGTTGTTTTCTAAGGATTTGAAAGATGCTGCTGTTGATTTCTAACAGCTTATTAGTTAGCATTTGTAGCGTGTTTTAAATTCTCTACATGCATGCTACAGGTCCGAGCATTTCTGACACATTCAGAACATCAACGCGACAGCAACCAAGTAAGTTCATGCCGTAGGTTGGCCCTTAAGGCCCTGCAACTTGGAGGTACTAGGAGTATCAGTTCTGTCGGTTCGTTTTGGGTAGAAAAGTTAGAATAAGTTCTGAGTTGTCTGGTTTTGTTTCACTCTCTATTGTGATATTCTTGTTGCCTGTTATTTTAGGTTCAAGCACCGTCCATGCATACCCGTTTTTCTGTAAAATCATGTAAACGTTTTATGTACACAGTTTTGAAGTTAAGTAAGATAAAACCTGTAATGAATGTATGGTTAAGTGTGGACGAGGACTGGCATCCTGTTCTTGTCCTTCTCTGGGACTTAAAAATTTATCCCCGCCAAGGATACCCTGTACCTTGTCCTTCCCTGGGACCCGGCAAAATTACTACCAGTGTCATGTCCTGTTATGTTATGTATGTTTATGCGCCAGTTCCTCTATAAGCCTCACTTATACCACCATGTGCAGTGAAATGTAATGTAATGTTCTGTCACCGTTTTTCTGAAAACTGCATGCATAGCATTTTGCATCACTGCATGTTGATTATGTTCTTACTGAGTTTTATACTCATAGGTGAACTCCCTGTTGTAGGTATTGTAACCCGTGACTGAGGACTTCGTGCCTCAAACTGAGGAATAGGTGGCTGGTGGACGAGCTCTCGGGTTTTGGTTGCTGCTGTCAGACATTCTTCTGTTTGAGGTTCAAGTTTTTATGTGAAATCCATATCTGGAATGATGTTGTTTTGTTTAAAAAGCTCTGCTAAGATTCTGTTAGAAATTTGAATAATGTACTGGTTTTTGGTGTTCAAGTTCTTTTAAACCTCGTAAACGACAGTTGTATAAAATGTGTTGTTGAGTTATTCTGATCTGTTTGAAATTTCCTCATTTTAGGTCATGCATGGATCGTTCAAAGTTTAAATCGATCCATGCAGTTGGATTTTTAGTTCTTGTCGTGTTTTTCATGTGGAAATTGTTTTGATGTTTAAACTTCTGTATTGACAGTTGAACTATGTTTGAAGTATTCTGGAATTTGTTTGGAATATTTTCTGTTAGTCTGTGCATGGACAGTTCTGGTTTAGAGCTATCCATGTAATTTGATTTTTCTTAAGTTTCTGCCGTGGTTTACTGTTATGTTCGAAAAATTCAAAATCATATTTTGAATCGGTTTTGAAGGTTTGAAAACGTTTATGTTTTGCTACTCTGTACACTTGCATCTTCGGTTACTGTTCACACTTGCATCTTCCGGTTATGTTCACACTTTGCATCTTACGGTTACTGTTCACACTTGCATCTTCCGGTTATGTTCACACTTTGCATCTTCCGGTTATGTTCACACTTTGCATCTTCCGGTACTGTTCACACTTGCATCTTCCGGTTATGTTCACACTTTGCATCTTCCGGTTATGTTCACACTTTGCATCTTCCGGTTATGTTCACACTTTGCATCTCCGGTTACTGTTAACACTTTGCATCTCCGGTTACTGTTAACACTTTGCATCTTCCGGTTATGTTCACACTTTGCATCTCCGGTTACTGTTAACACTTTGCATCTTACGGTTACTGTTCACACTTTGCATCTTCGGTTACTGTTCACACTTGCATCTTCCGGTTATGTTCACACTTTGCATCTCCGGTTACTGTTAACACTTTGCATCTTCGGTTACTGTTCACACTTGCATCTTCCGGTTACTGTTCACACTTGCATCTTCCGGTTACTGTTCACACTTTGCATCTTCCGGTTACTGTTCACACTTTGCATCTTCCGGTTACTGTTCACACTTTGCATCTTCCGGTTACTGTTCACTCACTTTGCATCTTCCGTTACTGTTCACTCCTTGCACTCTTCCGGTTACTGTTCACACTTTGCATCTTCCGGTTACTGTTCACATCTTGCATCTTCCGGTTACTGTTCACACCTTGCATCTTCCGGTTACTGTTCACACTTTGCATCTTTCCGGTTACTGTTCACACTTGGCATCTTCCGGTCAGGTTACTGTTCACACTTTGCATCTTCCGGTTACTGTTCACACTTTGCATCTTCCGGTTAATGTTCACACTTTGCATCTTCCGATCACCGTTCATTTCTGTCTTATATATCCCGAGACTGTTTTCATTCCTTCCCGCTTCCAACCTCCTGGCTTTGTTCTGTTATTCTTCTGTCATTTAATCTGAAACTCCGATTTTAAGTACGTTTTTCAAATTTAAATGCTTAAAGTGCTCTGCTTCCTGTATTCATCTGTCGTTCATTTTCTGTGGTCCAACAATTAATATATTTTTTTAATTTGTTCCAAGGATTCTGATCTTCTTCTGTTGTTTACCCTATAGTTCGGTTTTTAACTGTTTTTCCCCTGTTTGATTCAACACCAGAGAACTCTCTCTCTCTGCGAAGTTTTAAGTTCTAAATATTCTGTTCACTGTTTCTTCTGACTGTCCTGTTTAAAAAAAATAGTCACCGTTTTCCGTTAAATGTCCGGAGGTGAATGCCGTTTTCCGTAATGTCCGAGTGATGGTTCCGATCCCGGACTCCGATCGGGTTCCGGTTTCGGGCTGTCACACTCCCTCCCTTACCCCTCTCACACCCTCCCTCCCTTACCCCTCTCAATTCTCTCGAAGCTCTCGCTCTCTCAAATCTCTCACTCATTTCTAATTTCAACTTCTTATTTTGACCATATTCTTCCGACTTTATTTACAGGTATTTAGATTTTGTTTAATTATTTTAATTTGTATTTGAGTTTTTTTATTTAAATATTTATAATGTTATTTTCTTGATTATCGATGAATATTTCTAATACTATTTTTTTAAATTTTATCATTTACCATATATTTTTTTAATGAATATTTCTAATACTGTAAATAATTGGATTGCATCTATTTTTTTGATGAAGATTTTATTAGCGACGAAAATGGATTCCGACTCAAGTAGATCGATTGATTTAGATGAGCGATCAAGTGGTGATGCCGAAATGGATTGGGATTTGGACAACACGCCGGAATATGGTGATGTACGAGCATTCGATAACCCACTGGCAAATGAAGAAATATATGTCTATTCGACCTCCAAATCGCTAGACGATGAGCTTCAAACACCGGTCGGCTCAGATGACGACGAGGTGGAAAACATACCGGTAAGAGAACAAATCTCACTTCGATTTCATAAGGGTAAACAATATGGTTCTTTGCAGGAACTGAAAAACGAGATAGACCAATATTCCATAGAAAATGGTTATGGTATTACATATATTAAATGTGAAAGAAGTCGACTAACGGCTAAATATGGAGATGGATGTGGGTGGCGACTGCATGCTTCGTTGATGCAAAATGAGTGAACATTTCAAATAAAGAGCTTCATCGACTCTCACTGTTGTTCGAGACAAGTTGAAAATCGACGCGCTTCAGCAAAATGGCTGGCGAACCATTACCTGGACAGGTTCAAAAGTCATCATACCTGGGACATCTCATCTATTATGGAGATAGTGAGGAATGACTTCACCGTCGACATTTCACTCAGTCTTGCCACAAGAGCAAGAAGCATAGCTCGAACCCTCAATGAAGGGAAGTGCGACAAACAGTACGGGCAGCTGTGGTCGTATGCAGCCGAAATATTCAGATCAAATCCAGGTAGCACAGTGAAAATTGATGGAAACCCAGTGGGCCGTAATCAATTGGGATTCCAAAGATTCTACATGTGCATGGCAGCTTGCAAGACTGGGTTGCTGGAGTACGGGAGACCCGTTATCTGCTTGGATGGTTGTCATCTAAAGGGCTCGTGTGCTGGCTAACTACTCACGGCCGTCAGCATTGATGGAAACGATGGAATCTACCCCGTTGCTGTTGCCAACGTCGAGTCTAAGTGTGCAGAGTCATGGATATGGTTTTTGCGTATATTAAAGGAAGACCTCAACACTCAGCATGGCTATGGTTGGACACTTATTTCAGATCGACAAAAGGTATGATGCATTTTTATATGTTATTTCAAAATTTTTTGGCGGTCGGGGTTTAATATTATTTTATTAACGCCATTGTTCACGCAAATATCAGGGGTTACGGAGCGCAATTCGAGATCAATTCCCATACGCTGAACACCGCTTCTGCCTCCAGCATATGTATGCAAATTTCAAAAACCATTTTCGGGGCAAAGCATACAGAGATGCAATGTGGAATACGGCCAGAGCACCCACTGAGGCCCATTTCGAGCATGAAATGCGGAAACTACACGGGCTATGTCCAGCAGCCCATGAATGGCTTCGAGCAGAAGAGCCGAAATATTGGGCTAGTTATGCCTTCTCTCCGAATTCCAAGTGCGATCTGGGATTGAATTACTTGAGCAAGTCATTCAATGCATTTCTTTTGCCAGTCAGGGACAAACCGATCCTGACCATGTTCGAGATGATCCGAACACGCTTGATGACTCGTATCGTCAAGAAATATGAAAAGCTGTTTGATTCAAATGAGATCTTGTGTCCCAAGATCAAAGCAAAGCTTGACAAGCTTAAGAGTGCATCTGGAAACTGGCATGCAACTTTTTCGGGAGCTACACGATTTCAAGTCAGCAATGGATACGACCAATTCGAGGTGGACATGACTTTGGGTGTGTGCAACTGCACTCGGTGGGAGCGTACAGGGATCTCGTGTGTCCATTCCATTTCTTGCATGTACTGGATGAGAGTCACGCCAGAAGACTACGTGCATGCATGCTATTACAGGGGAAGATACCTGCAGATGTACTCACACTATATTCGTCCGATCAGTGGCCCAATAATGTGGCCGATCGTACGAGATATGAACGAAATCCTCCCGCCAAAAAGACGACGTCAACCTGGTAGGCCGAAGAAGACAAGAGTGCGAGATCCCGAAGAACCGTCAAGCTCCAGAATCAGTAAGAGGAACTCAACCGTGCGTTGTGGTATATGTCGGCAACAGGGGCATAATACTCGCACTTGTCCTAACCGGGGATCAACTTCAGGCGCTGCTTCGCAGGACACATTCATGGGCTTTAACACATTTGATGGGACGCAGGAATCTTCGACACGCGGTCGTGGCAGGAATGTGTAAATTTTTGTAAAGTTTTTGATTTAGTATAAATTTCTTTGCTCTTCATGTCATTTTTCTCTTTATTTTCGTACATATTTTTGCCTACAAATATAGAGCTTCAAGTCATTCATTTTAAAGTAAATAGAAAATTTTAATACACCTACCTGAGTTTTGCGAAAAGTCTTTGACTTTGAAGACGATGCCTCAAAAGCTCAGGGAACTAGAGAAGATGATGTTTCGAGCTCTGTCATCGGTGGAGCTCTTATCCAAGCAAGAGAACCTTTATGAAATAATGAAAGTGAGAGATGACAAAACTCTGGGTAAAACAGAGGATAATTAAAAGCACACGTCATCAGTTTAATTTATTTTCAATTTATTTAAATGGCAGGAGAAATTAACAACAATCTCAGTTTTAAAGAATGTTAAGATACATTTGGGTTGACGGCGGTTTCTTCACTATCATGGGTGTTGAATTATCTGCGAAGGGCGGTGGGAACCATGCCAGAGCAGCTTGAACAGGCGAACAGGCGCATGCAGGTTATGACAGGTTACGTAAGGCAGAAGATGAAGGAGGTAGGGCAGGATATCCAAGGAAGGTTAGTAGAAGTTACTGTGAGGAAGTGTTTCTCTATTTCTAGTTTATCCGATGTTCATGCATGAGTTTCTTGTTTGTTCTGTATTTTCTATTTTCTGTCATATAAAGTTTCAATTTTCCTCCATTGTTATGGTTTTCTTTGGTTCATGTACTCCCATCAATGGCAGATTTTAGTGATTCGAATCGGAAGCAATCAGCTCAATTTCAACTCTACCACCACATCACATATCCCCCAATATTTAGAAAATTCAATTTTGTAACGTGTATAGAAATTTCGAAGTTTTTATTAAAAAAAAAACGAAAGAAAGAGTTTCTATATGATGTAATATTTGTATATTAGCGGTTCACGATATTTCTTAAATGCAAAGTAATTTTGGTAACGGGCAAGAGTTTTTTTATAATTTGTACCATACTCACGAAATGTTTCGTGATTTAATAACACTTAGTTTGATTTATTGTAAATTTAGTTAATTATTTTAAGATTAAATTACAGTAAATTGAGTAAATGTTAGAAAATTACGAAAATTTTCTAACATATCTTCTAATGATTTGGTTTACATATGGTAAAAATTTCATGATTTTATAATATTTATAAAATTTAGGGTTTTTTTTTTAAAACAAACCCTAAAGTATGGGTTGGTTTTAAAAAAACCCTTAAAATACACTGTTCATCGAGAAAAACATTAAACTATTGAAAATCCGCGATTTCAACCTCGCAGGGGAGGTGGGGAGGCCGTCCTCAAAGATCGAGTACGGCCGGTCCAACTGGACCAGCCGTACTGGACTCCCTTTGCAATTTTTTGCAAAAATAAAGTTGGAGTACGGCCTCTCTAGTGGAGAGGCCGTACTCCAACTTTGGAGGACAGGCTGGTCCTTGGGCCAACCGTCTTCAATGGTAAAACCTGTGACTTTTGTCACGGGTTTTGTCATTTTAGGGGCGAATACGGCCGGTCCGATTGGACCAGCTGTACTCGGAGGGGAACAAACCCATGAAAAAAGTCACGAGTTCTGTCCTCTAACGGGTCGAGTACGACCGGTCCAGTCAGAGGCCGTACTCCAACTTTATTTTTGCAAAAAATTGCAAAGGGAGTCCAGTACGGCCAGTCCAGCTGGACCGGCCGTACTCGATCTTTGAGGACGGCCTCCCCACCTCCCCTGCGAGGTTGAAATTGTGGATTTTTAATAGTTTAATGTTTTTCTCGATTAATAGTGTATTTTAAGGGGTTTTTTAAAACCAACCCATACTTTAGGGTTTTTTTTTTAAAAAAACTCTAAAATTTACTATAATTTTAATTAATTATTTTAGAGTTAAATTATAATAAATCGTGCAAGTGTTAGAAAATCACGAAAATTTTTAGATTACCTTTCCATGATTTGTTCTACATATGGTAAAAATTTAGTTTATTGTAAAGTATAGCAAATTTATATACAACAACTAAGCAGACTACACAGGAGGGGCATCATCGTCAAAGTCCGTGGCGTTTTTCGCCATCCAAGTCGCCCACCTCTCGTTTATCTCTTTATAAGACTCCTTGAGATAATGCTGAGTAGAGACCAGTTGCTGCATTTCTCGTTGCTGGCTTTGCTGTGATTCCAGCAATTGTTGCAGCTGCTGCTGGTGTGTTTGCTGCATCTCATATATTTGCCGCTGTTGCTGGTAATGTTGGTGGTGGTGCATTCGATGCATCTCATTTATCTGCTGCTGTTGCTGGTACTGTTGCTGGTGCATATCATTTAACTACTGTTGATGCGTCTCTTGCATCTGATATAGCTGTTGTAGATATTGCCTTGTATCTCAGCCGCTTCTCTCATCCTCTTGGGGGGCGTTTGGTGGCGATGTAGTCTCATTCATCGGCACTGCCCGAGAGGTGGATGCCCGAGAGGTGGATGCCCCCTGATTTCTTCTCAGCACCCACCCGCCATCGACTTCGACGATCCCCATCCGTATCAACTGGGTCGTGTCAAATACGTCGGTCGATCTACGATGGATTATCTGCTCTCCAATCGGTATGCAAATACCAGCTCGCATGACGAGCTTCATAATCAATGCCCCGTATGAGAGATTAGTGGTGGGTGCCCTCCCGATCTGACGCATGTGATTTAAAATCAAGAAACCGGGGTCAAAAAGCTTCCCGTTGCATAGCTTCTCCATGACATAGAGGTCCATGCAAGTGACGTGATTTCGATGACCCTCTCGCGGCAGAAGAGTGTGGGCGAGCATGTTTCGGAGAACCCGACCTCTAACATTCAGCTCGTGCGCTCTTGGCTTCACGAACACCCCAATATTGGGGTTGCAGTGAATTTGGCGAAGGAACTCTACTCCCTCGGGCAATGTAAAAAATGGGCAGTCTTGGGAAGCATGGTAATATCGCTCCGCCCCTTCTATGTTAAATCCCAGGACGTCATTCACCTGCTCTGCCCGTATCAAAAAATCAAACCCAAGAATGTATGTCCTCAAACCTGTTAAAACTCCATCGGTCCCGACCGTTCTCAGGTTGGCGTAGAATAAGCGAACTATTCTCTCGCATGTCTCGCCTGTCAATGCATTGATTCCGTTTAGGCCGATGTTTTCCAACATTTGTTTAATGCCCAACGACTCCCAACCACTAAAGTCTACATGCATGGAAAAGTTTAGTGAGCGTTTTCGCAGATCTTGCTCAAACTTTCTTTGGCAATCTTGAGACAAAAATTCCATGGTAAGATCCTGTCAAAAAAAGTATTAGACAAAAATTATCGATAATTGAAAAAAAGTATTACAAATATTTAATATTTAAATAAATAAACATTAGAAATATTTAAAAGTATTAGAATTATTCGAAATTATTTAAATAAATAATCCTAAATTAAAATAATTATACTTTAATGATATAAACAATAAATATATATATATAAATAATAAAAACATAATGCATACAGTTTGATATATATGATATAAACAATAAAAATATTCATATTAATAATAAAAAAAATAATACCTGGAAGTGAAGAAAAATAATATTGGAATGGGAGGAAAATATTAGTGGGATTAAGAGAGGGAGAGGATTGTGAGTAATAAGAAGTTGAAAATGGGAGAGGGAGAGGAGTGTGATTTCAAATTTGCGAGGGGCTGGATTTATATAGGGAGGGCGACTACTCACACTACGCGGCCCGTGACAAAAGTCACGGGTATTTGCCTGCCGAGTACGGCCGGTCCATCTGGACCAGCCGTACTCGGCACTAGAGGACAAAAAACTCGTGCCTGAAGTCACGGACCGGCCGTACTCGGCACTAGTGGACAAAAACCCGTGACTTTTGTCACGGGTTTGAACGGTGCGAGTACGGCCTGTCCATTTGGACTGGCTGTACTCGGCACTACAGGACAAAACCCGTGACTTTTGTCACGGGTTTTGCCCATAGGAGGACGGCTGGTCCTCCTATGGGCCGTACTCGGTCTCTAATATTTGCAAAAATTTTACAAATCGAGTCGAGTACGTACTCCTCACCCCCTGCCAGGTTTAAACTGAATGTTTTCAATAGATTGAGGTGTTTTTCAATGAACAGTATTTTTTAGGGGTTTTTTTATGGTTGACCGTTAGTTTAGGGTTTTTTTTTTTAAAAAAACCCTAAAAAAAAATCAATTTTTTTTTTTCTATTAGAAATCAAAATCACCAAATTGCCTCTTACAAGAATCAGAATCAAACATTAATAAATAAACTCAGTATCGGAATCACCTCTTGCCTCTTGCCTCTTGCCTCTTGCCTCTTACCATCAAGCGTTAGCTGAAGGTGGAGTGCGCGGGACGCGGAGACTAAGAGACACAGTGCTTCGATTCAGCAGAGGCTAAATGGCGATCGGAGACTGCGACAACAACGGTGATTGAGCGTTGTCGCGTGCCTGCGTGCTGAGAGTGAGCATCGAGTAGTGAGCATTGCAATTGCTGCATAGTGACTAGTGCTTGAGGGCTGACTCCGAGAGTGAGCAGTGGAGAGTGACTGATCCGTGGACCGATGAGATTTTGGGTGCGAGGACCTGTCCCGGACCGAATACCTTGGAGGATTGACCGAAACCAGACCAAAACCTTCAGTTCTGTCCGATTCTCGATTCTCGATCTGGTCCCGTCATGCCCACCTCTAGTTTGAATTACTTTCTTTCCTCTTATTTAATGATGTAGTTTGAATTGGTAGGACATGAATAAACTTAAGTTGTCTGTTTCAAAACAATTGCATTGTTCTACACTTGGCTAGAAGTGTGTAGTTATCTCTCAACACTCGTGTTTATTTATAAACTTGCCATTTATTAGTTTTTGTACGTGAATATTTCCTTTCGAAAGAGATTAAAACGTCAAAATATTGATGTGAACTTGAAATGTTCTCCTTTGACTCCATGATTGAGTTCCATATTAAATTATCTATATCATATTTCAAGTTCTCTCTCAACATTCAAACTCAAATCCAGTTCTCAAATAATATTATAGGACTTTTGGTAAATGGGAGTATTACTACTCACACATAGATCATGCATCCACTGTGACATATAACAAGTTTAATTATCAAAATGGACAATGAATTAAGGGGTATTTTTAGTTGATACCTAAATTTTTAATTTCGTCAATTAATACATCATAGTTTAAGACGTAAGCAATGAACATCTTGCCGTTAACATCTGTTAAATTTTCCATCAAATCTCTCTCCCCCTCTCCGATGAACCTTGTCTTAATTGTTTCTTTATGACAAAATAGAGTTTATTGTATTTTTTTTGCTCGCCATTTCGAACAAAATCTTTATGTTCTTTCACGTAGGATGAAAGTGAGTGATAATCCTTTATGGAAATTTCCACCATTTGATCATCAGCAATCTCCTTCCTCTCCTCTTGTTGTTGAGCATGAATTCCATCTCCTAGTTTTGGCCATAGAAAACAGTAGGCCTTCCTACAATCAGTAAAGTTCTTATCAAGCTTGGAGAAGCACCAAAAACAGCAGTTATAGAAAATAGCAGACAATAGAGAACATCAATTGACTAGAAAGGCAAATTTTGTACCTTCCCAGATGAAGTTACTCTGGACAGAGAAGAAACAATGGTCATGGATGTCCAACTACATGTAAAACAATCCACGTACTCCATGAAATATCAGCGGTGAGGATGAGAGCGGAACCCTTGATCCAATCATCCGTGTAATGAGTGGCCTAAGCAATCGCAGCCGAAGATGAAGTGGTGAGAACCACGGGTATATAAAACCCAAGACCCTTCAACAACGTGGAATAAAAATTCATGAACGCCTTTGAAATCAAGTATAAGGAACTTGACCCCAATCGAACATTTCCAATGGAATCAAAGTTATCAAATAAAGAGTTTGACTCGTAACCGAACTTGTGGTTAGAACCAAAACTATCAATTTGATCTTTCAAGTTTTGACTTAAAAAAGATCTAGTTCTTCACAAATAACCAAAGAGAAAATTCTCACAAAGAGTAACTCAAAATCGTGTATATCTTTTTTTTAATGTTGCAAGGTTTATGCCTTTAAATAGACTACAAACTATCCTAATTTAATAAGAAAGTAATTAGGAAACATCTAAAGACTATGAAATATTTAAAGATTAGGAAACTTAACAAATTAATAAAAAGAAACTTTGACTATGTAATAAAAGGAAACTTGGACCAATTTGATTGATGAATTTTGTTGCTTTCCTTCCTAAATTCGTGGTCCACCTTTCTTCAAGAATTAGGAAATAAGTCCCTACCAAATTTGATAGAGAAAAGGAAACTCTGCATGAATTTTGCATGTGCATATTTTGTTGTTGTGTTTCCATCCCTCTTGTTCACGTAAATCTTTATCTCTTACAAACTCGTGTGAATCTTTACACCTCTCTCTCCAAACTTTGTAAATCTTCATGCATATATTTTCAAACATCTTTTTGGATTCTACTTGTAGTTTTTTAATCAAAAACTCTTTTTGTACACATTCAAATACATCATCTTCCTTCAATGAATCTTTATCCATATTTGAAAAATCTTTGATTGAAACTTTAATTTTTGACCTTCCTTGGTTCATATCATGAAGCTTGATGACCATACATGTCTATATAGCTTAAAGAGAAAGAACAACTTCTTTATCGTGTCTGGCTATCGTCATTGTGCTTGCTCTCTCTTACTTCACCTCTGCCAGAAGAAACTTTCTACCATCACTTTGAGTGCTTATTAACAGTAACCCAATGACAAAGTATGATTATTAGAGGTAGTTTCTAAAGAGAACGAACAACCTCTTTATCGCGTCTAGCTGTTATCGTAATTCCACGAGGGTTAGCCGCAGCTTCTCACACTTCCCTGGAGAGTTAACCGCAACAGTTTCTCACCTCTCTCTCTTGTATGGATAATGGGCCATTGCCCATTATCGATCCAGGTCTGCACATGTGGCCTGGATCCTAATAAACTCTTCATCCGGCTCATGTGGTGGGTTCCAACAAACCCGCTCTTCGCCGACAAGCCTCGAACTTCTCATTCGGCAAAGCCTTCGTCAACATATCCGAACTGTTCTCACTAGTGTGCACTTTCGCCAAGTGCAACTGCTTCGTCTCGAGCAAGTCTCGAACCCAATGATACTTCACGTCAATATGGTTGGATCTTGAATAAAATGACGAATTCTTGGCGAGGTGGATAGCACTCTGGCTATCGCTGAACACAACATACTTCTTTTGGCGCAAACCCAACTCCCCAAGGAATTTCCTCATCCACCAAGACTCCTTGCAACTCTAAGTAATCGCAATGTACTCGGCTTCTTTGGTGGATAGTGCAACACAATCTTGCAGCTTCGATTGCCAAGACACTGCTCCCCCTGCAAAAGTCATCAAAAATCCTGAAACTGACCTCTTGGAATCAATGTCATCTGCCATATTTGAATCGGTATAACCAACTAGCATAGGATCACTGCCACCGAAACACAAACACAACCTGGAAGTACTTCGAAGATATCTGAGTATCCACTTCACCGCTTCCCAATATTCTTTGCCAAGATTGGAGAGGAACTGGCTGACTACTCCAACTAAATGAGCAATATCAGGTCGAGTGCAAACCATGACGTACATCAAACTGCTAATTGCAGACGCATAAGGAACTCGACTCATGTATTCCTTGTCTTTCTCACTTGTAGGACATTGCTTCAAATTGAGCTTGAAGTGACCTGCAAGTGGAGAACACACAGCTTTGGCCTTGCTCGTGTTGAACTTTCAAGTACCTTTTCGATGTAGCCTTCATGAGACAACCACAGTTTTCTATTTTTCATATCACAAGAGATCTTCATATCAAGTATCTTCTTCGCTACACCAAGTCTTTCATCGCAAAAGACTTGTTTAGCTCTCCCTTTAACTTAGCAATCTTGCCAGTATCATGGCCTATAATCAACATATCGTCAACATACAAGAGAAGAATAATGAAGTTGTGATGACCCGGATGTGTAAGTATGTGTACGATGGCTGCACGAACTGGAACCCGGATGGCAGTACGTCCGCGCGGGCAAACCGGAAGATGACGGGTCGTAAAAAGAGGGTCGTCACAATCCCACATCGCTTGGGGAAGTATGTGGAGATAAAACATATGTAAAGAGACCCTCCCAAGATAGCAAGACGCGTTTTGGAGCACAATTGACAACGGATCCCATAAGAACTCCGAAGTTAAAAGTGCTTCGGCGAGAGTAGTACCAGGTTGGGTGACCGACTGGGAAGTCCTCGCCAAACAAAGCCGTGAGGGTAAGATATTGGGCTACGGCCCAATCCCCAGAGCGGATAATATCTTGCTGGGAAAAGGGGTCGTTACAAATGGTATCAGAGCCTGTACCCAACCGAAAATGTGGCCAACAAGGACGTTGAACCCCCGAAGGGGGGTAATTGTGATAACCCGGATGTGTAAGTGTGACGACCCGGGGAGGATCGCCACGAAATTCTTGACTTTACATAAAACTCTTTTCTCCTTCTCTGTTTTTTTTTTCTTTAATAACAGTATACCTAACAGGCTTAAAGACTTCAACTTAATGGATGGAAAATTAGTCCCTCGTATATACTTCCAATCGACGTACAAGTTGCATGGGTCTGCATGTATCAACCGATAGACATTGCGTCTTCCGGATGGCACGTGCACCCCACATGACTCATTTAAACACCTATCGGCAGATGCGAATACTCGCATCGACTGACGATCACGTGCATCTCGTGTGACCAATTAAAACATCTACCGATAGACATGTGAAATTCACGTGTTCATCTAAGACATCTTCCGATAGCTTACAAGCTCTATATCATCCGATCACTAAACGACAAATTATCACTTACATCATCCGGCGAGGAAATATACTTCATCTTCCGGTGAAATAGGGAAACATCATCCGATGGACATGTGCTCCCCACGTGCATAATTAAAACATGACCCGGTCACTAAACGACAAGAAAACCCTCACATCGTCCGATGGCTAAACACTCTATATCTGCCGATCGCTAGACGAAAAAATAGCACTTTTATCATCCGATGGCTTAAACACTACATTTGCCGATCGCTAGACGACAAAATAACACTTTCATCATCCGATGGCTTTAACACTACATCTGCCGATCGCTAGACGACAAAATAACACTTTCATCATCCGATAGCTTAAACACTACATCTGCCGATGACGTCAGCCGGATGAATGCCTCATCCAGCTTCTATCTTACGGCAGTAAAACACTATAATCATCAAACAACCTCATCCGACAGAAAATACTACAACTCACCCAAATCTTAACCTGGAAACTATAAACCCTAATGAGTAAAAACCATATCCCATACAAGATACACATAGCGGAAGGCTTAAGCAAAACAGACCATTCAATAATCCTTAAAATCGTTAACAGACTCTGTAGTCAAACCATTCAAAAATCCGAATCTCATTGTTATAAGAAAACTCTATTCTACTTAGTCATCTGTTTATCATAAACTTCTCTGACTTACTATGGGTATAACCAGGGAACTTGATCGCCTATCCAGCCTTCACTGTCACACTGAGCATCCTCCAGCAACCAAGCTTAGACATCTTCATTGACCTTGAGTTCCTCACCTGAAAACTCGTCACCTACATCATAAGGTTTAAACTATAAGCCTAATGCTTAGTAAGGAATGCAACACTAACATGGATGTATGAATGCATAATTTGGGAAAATCACATGCTCATAAGTTTTTTCTTGTTCATGTCTTTGTTCGTAATCATCATTCATAGTCATGGATCATATTAATCATTCATAATCATTGATCATATTCATCATTCATAGTCATTGATCATATTCATCATTCATAATCATTGATCATATTCATCATTCACAGTCTTTGTTCATATTCTTTGTTAAGGTTGTGTGGATCAAGAGAGGATTTGTGCCGGTAAAGGGGGTTCGACAGTGAGTTTGATCTTGTTCCCTACTGCGGGTCGTATTCATATGTCCTTCTTTGGACTGTGACATACCCCGAACCGCCCCCAACCCTCACTTAATCCACGTTGCATAAATCTTATACATATACATATATACATACATATCTTGTTCATGGAAAACATGCGTTAAAACATTTTCTTATGCTTGAGAAACATTCATGATGCATGAACATGAGAGCTTTTAACTCATCAAACTATAACAAGGATCATACCAGAGCAGACAACTTCACATTCACTAACAGGTCATCACATGGTATAACTCGCAACATACATAAATCCTTCAAGTGTAGACAAGCTCATAATCATAAGGTAAACATTAGACATCTCAACCTAGTACTCCCACGATGTAGGGCTCTATTAGCCGGAAATCTTAATACATTCACTTACCTGGTCTCCTTAGCACTTGAGCTCCTTTCTCTTCAAACTTCTTCACCTAAACATTTACATTGCAGTAGTTAAAAGAAAATCCTAATAGTTCTAATCTCGAGTTATCCTAAGATCTATTAGCTAAAGTCATTCCCGAATCCTTGGTTTGATATACTGTGCAAAATCTGAAATCCAAAATAAAACAAACAGGTTCCACTATCGATTAAATCTGAGTTGATTACTTAAAATGTCCAGAATCGATTCGGGTTGACATTACTACTCTCGGATTCTAAAATGTTCTAATACTACTCGGCCATAGATAAAATCCGAGTTCAAATGCCGAGCTGAAAACAGAGCTCCAAACACAAACAGATAACTACATTGTCCATTTCATACCTCGGGTGCAGATTCACAAAGGAATGCGGCTAGAAACCGGTCGTCGGCGAGGAAGACACTGATAGCAGAGAGTAAGGACGTGCGAGAGAAGAAATCACCGGAAGGGTGGTGTCGGCTACAGTGGTTTAAATGAGGTTTGAATCCTTTTCTTTTTTCTTTAAATACTGGCCTCAATCCTCCATTATTACAACTTTGCCACTCAACCTAGTTTAGATCTAAATGTAATTAATTAAGCTTGGCATAAATCCTAAACTACGAAGATTAAATATTTATGACCGTTAATACAGTTAAGAAAATCACTTGGCCGTTGACTCGGGTGTTACAGTAAGTATGTGTACGATGGCTGCACGAACTAGAACCCGGATGAACGTACGTCTGCGTGGGCGAATCGGAAGGTGACGGGTCATATAAAAGGGGTAGTCACAATCCCACATCGCTTGAGGAAGTATGTGGAAATGAAACATATGTAAAGAGACCTTCCCAAGATAGCAAGACGCGTTTTGGAGCACAATTGACAACGGATCCCATAAGAACTCCGCAGTTAAAAGTGCTTCGGCGAGAGTAGTACCAGGTTGGGTGACCGATTGGGAAGTCCTCGCCAAACAAAGCCGTGAGGGGAGGATATTGGACTACGGCCTAATCCCAGAGCGGACAATATCTTGCTGGGAAAAGGGGTCGTTATAGAAGTCATCATCGAAATAGCTCTTGATGAATACACAATGGTTTGACGATGTTTGGCTGTACCGGTGACTCACCATGAAAGATTCAAACTTCTTGTACCACTGCCGTGGAGGGAGTATAAGCTCTTCTTCAACTTGCACACACATTACTCTTTCTCTTTGACTTTGAATCCCATGGGCTACTCCATGTAGATTTCTTCCTCTTAGTCACCATGGAGAAACACAATTTTTACATCAAGTTGTTCGATCTCTAAGTTCAAGCGCGCCGTTAAACCAAGAGCAACTCGGATCGAGGACATCTTCACCACCGGTGAGAATATTTCTTCAAAGTTGATTATCTTCTTATGACCGTACCCCTTCATAACTAACCGACTTTGTACCTTGGCTGTGCGCTTGCATTTTCGGTCTTCAACCTGTAGACCCATATGTTCTTGAGAGCTTTCTTACCTTGTGGTAACTTCACCAAGTCATAAGTGTGGTTCTCGTGAAGAGATTGTGTCTCCTCTTCCATGACTTTCAACCACTCTTTCTTCTCATCAAAAGAAATCGCCTCTTGATAAGTCTCTGGCTCTCCGGCATCTGTGAGCATCACATACTCATATGAAATGTATCTCGTCGAAGGACGTCATTCTCTAGTGGATCTTCTCAAAGGAGGTTCGTCTGGCAACTCTTGAATCTCTTCTTGACTTGCTCAGCCGGTTCAACATCATCCGTTGTGGAGACTTTGCCATTTACGAGACCAGTATCATGCTCTGGTTCCGCTCCCTCGATCGAAATGTTGTGCAAGTGTATAAATTGGATCCAAATCGATCAGATCATCGCTGTACCTCTCTATCATTTCTGCCTTATCAATGTCTTTGATGCCTTGGTCTTCCACGAACACTGCATTTCTGCTTCTGACAAGATTTTTCTGCACCGGATCGTAGAACTTGTAGCCAAACTCATCAAGACCATAACCGATGAACACACACGGCCTCGTCTTCACATCGAACTTCGACTGCTCGTCTTTCGAAATGTGAACAAAGGCTTTGCGCAAATGACTATAAGAAACTTCTTTTCTCGACCACATCCTATTTGGAACTTCAAAACCCAACGGGACACTCGACGTGAGATTAAAACATGAACTACTGTACTCAAGGTTTCACCCCAAAAGGACCTCAGCAATTGTGACCGCGAAAGCAAACATCTCACCCTCTCAACAAGCGTCCTGTTCATTCTCTCAGCCAACCTGTTCAACTAAGAAGTCTTAGGAGGTGTCTTTTGATGCCGAATACCCTGCGCTCTGCAATACTCATCAAAAGGACAGCAGTACTCACCCCCATTATCTGTCTGGATGCACTTGAGCTTCACACTTGTTTCTCTTTCTACACAAGCATGAAACTGCTTGAAGACGTCTAACACTTTATCTTTTGACTTCAACATATAAACCCAAATCTTCCTTGAATGATCGTCGATAAAAGTCACAAAGTACAACGCACTACCAAATGTTTTTGTCTTCATTGGACCGCTCACATCGGAGTACACCATGTCGAGTATACACGATTTCCGTAAGTGAGGAGTTCTCTTGAAGTCAACTTGAGTCTGATTGCATGCCAAACAATAAACACACCGCTTTAGAGCCATTTTTCATACCTGATAGTAGGTTCTTCTTGGCTAGAATTATTAAACTCTTCTTGCTCATATGACTAAGTCGGTTGTGCCAAAGTTCTATTGTGCCTTCATCGTCTACAAAATTGACTATGGAATCTGCGATCTTCGCGTGCATCATATACAATGAGGAACATTTTTCTCCACTCGCACATCTCTGTCGTAAACAATAAAGAATTCTTCGGTGGCCGTGGCTACCTTTTTGCTTGTATCATTCTATTCGATCTTCTTTTCCTTTCCTTTGGCATTCGGATTCTCTAGAAGAAACTTTCGACAAAATCTCTTGATGTGTCCCTTCTTGCCACAATGATGACACTTAAAGTTGGCGTATTTTCACGACTTGTTTTGACTTCGGTTTCTGTTGCTCAGACCTTTGCTTTGACTTCTTCCTCTATTTTTGGTGACTAGGACGTCTGATTGTGAAGAAGAACCCGTCGACTTTCTTCTCATCTCCTCGTTTAAAACATTACATTTAACTACATCTATAGCCAAAACACCATACGGGGCCGAGTTGTACAGACATTCTGAATGTCTCCCACGAGTCCGGTAAAGTTCCAAGAAGCATCAACCTCTAAAACGCTTCATCAAACTTGATCTTTATTCCAGCTAACTTGTAACACCCGACATTTTTTCCCTTGTAATTATTCCCCCGTATTATTTAGCGGGATGAATTTTTATATATAATCTGATGTATGTTTTAATGAATTGTCGGAGAGTTTAATGGAAAAACCAAGTTGAAGAATTTATTTAACAAATTTAGTCAAGAACCAATGGAAGGATAAATTGGGAAGGAATTAAGGTTGGTGGGAGAAAGCCAATGGATGATTGACACTTGGCAACTTGTTGAAGAAGCCATGTTCTTCCTCCTACGTGAAATCTTTATTTCACTTCTCTGCTTCCTCCCTTCCTTCTCTCTATTCTTCTCGTCCAGGCGACTGAAACAAAGTTCCCCATTTTGTTTCTCCTGCATTCTTCTATTTTCTTCAGTGAAGGTTCACAAACTACTGAAACCGAGATGATCAAGAACATCAACTCTACAGCAAACAGGTAAGTTCATATCCGTAGGTTGGCCCTTAAGGCCTTACATCGCGGAGGTACTAAGTTTTTCAGTTTTGTCGGGTTGTCTGGGTAGAAAGGTTATAGTTCATGTTCTGAGTTGTTTATGTTCTGCTTCATAAAGTATTCTATTATGTTATTTCTGTCGTCTGCTATTGTAAGTTCAGGCATAGTAAATGCTCATGCATACACGTTTTTCCCGAAAGTTCATGCAAAACAATGTTTTCTGTACACGGTTTTGAAGTTAAGAAAGATAAAATAGAATCTGAATGTAATGTATTGGTTAAGTGTGGGAAGGAGACTGGCCCTCTGGTTTTATCCCTCCCTGGGATTCTGAAAAATTGTCCTTGCCAAGGACCCTCTGATTTTATCTCTCCCTGGGATTCTGAAAAACTACTGAATGTCTGAATGTGCCTGAAAGTGCACCTACTGTTCGCCAGTTCCCCTATAAGCCCCACTTATACCCCTCTGCCACTGAAACGTAATGTTTTGTACTGTCACTGTATTTCTGAAAGTTCATGCATAGCATTTTGCATCACTGCATATTTATTATGTTCTTACTGAGTTTTAGACTCATAGGTGAACTCTCTGATATAGGTACTGAACCTGAAAATGGGGACTTTGTGCCTCAGTCTGATGACTAGGTGGCTGGTGGCTCGAGCTCTCAGGAGTGGCTGCTGCAGTCAGACATATTTCTGTCCCGAGGTTTAAGTTTTTAAAGTGATGTACAAGTCTGTGAAACTTTACTGAGATTCTGCTATTTTGTTTTTAAAACTTCAGCTGTCGTTCTGTGTTTGTTTTAAAAACTTCTGTTTTGGGAAATTCTGTAATTATATGTTAAGTTCTGTACTGTCTAGAAGATTTTGAAACAATGTATAGATTCTGTGTCAATGTTTAAAACCGCTGTATTTGACAGTTAAGTTTATATCCTAAAGTATTCTGGAATTGTTTGGGATATTTTCTGTTAATCTGTGCATGGATGATTTCTGGTTTTGGAACTATTCATGCAATTTGTTTCTTTAAATCTGTCAATTGTAAAGTATGTTTTACAATCTTGTTTAGAATCGGGTATTGAAAGTCTGCAATTTTCATGCCTTCTGTTGTGCTGTATTTGACAGTTGAATCATGTTCTGAAGTATTCTGAAATAGTTTGGAATATTTTCTGCTAGTCTATGCATGGATGGTCTCTGGTTTTTGAACTATCTATGCAATGTGATTATTCTTAGGTTTCTGTTATGCCTTCTGTTGTGCTCGAGAACCATGTTTTGAAGTGGTTTGAGAATCTGAGACATTTTTGTCTTCTGTTTTTATGCTCTCTGTCTGTGTTATCTTGTAAATTTTTCCTTATAATTTACATCCACCGGTTACTGTTCATTTTTGCCTACCTCCACCGGTCACTGTTCATTTTTGCCTACGTCAACCGGTCACTGTTCATTTTGCCTACATCCACCGGTCACTGTTCATTTCTGCCTACGTCCACCGGTCACTGTTCATTTTTGCCTACGTCCACCGGTCACTGTTCATTTTTGCCTACATCCACCGGTCACTGTTCATTTTTGCCTACATCCACCGGTCACTGTTCATTTTTGCCTACATCCACCGGTCACTGTTCATTTTTGCCTACATCCACCGGTCACTGTTCATTTTTGCCTACATCCACCGGTCACTGTTCATTTTTGCCTACATCCACCGGTCACTGTTCATTTTTGCCTACATCCACCGGTCACTGTTCATTTTTGCCTACATCCACCGGTCACTGTTCATTTTTGCCTACATCCACCGGTCACTGTTCATTTTTGCCTACATCCACCGGTCACTGTTCATTTTTGCCTACATCCACCGGTCACTGTTCATTTTTGCCTACATCCACCGGTCACTGTTCATTTTTGCCTACATCCACCGGTCACTGTTCATTTTTGCCTACATCCACCGGTCACTGTTCATTTTTGCCTACATCCACCGGTCACTGTTCATTTTTGCCTACATCCACCGGTCACTGTTCATTTTTGCCTACATCCACCGGTCACTGTTCATTTTTGCCTACATCCACCGGTCACTGTTCATTTTTGCCTACATCCACCGGTCACTGTTCATTTTTGCCTACATCCACCGGTCACTGTTCATTTTTGCCTACATCCACCGGTCACTGTTCATTTTTGCTTACGTCCACCGGTCACTGTTCATTTTGCCTACATCCACCTGTCACTGTTCATTTTTGCCTACATCCACCAGTCACTGTTCATTTCTGCCTACGTCCACCGGTCACTGTTCATTTTCCCTACATCCACCGGTCACTGTTCATTTTTGCCTACATCCACCGGTCACTGTTCATTTTTGCCTACATCCACCGGTCACTGTTCATTTTTGCCTACATCCACCGGTCACAGTTCATTTCTGCCTACGTCCACCGGTCACTGTTCATTTCTGCCTACGTCCACCGATCACTGTTCATTTTTGCCTACATCCACCGCTGACCGTAGTCTATTACCTTTTAAGTTTTATCCACCGCTGACCGGAGTCCACTACTCTTTAAGATATATCCACCGCTGCCCGTAGTTTGCTACCTTTAAAACTACATCTTCCGCCCGTTATATTTTTTGCCTAATTTGGCTACATCCCCCGCCCGGTTTATTTACTTTTCGGCCCGATTTATTTATATATTCTGTTCACGTCTTCCGCCTATATCTTCCAAGTTTTAATTTACTTCTGTCTCTCTGTTTTCTTTAGTCTATTATTCCTGTGGTTTAAAAATAAACGTGTCTTCTGATTCTGTTTTAAGTATTTTGTAATTCATCCTGCAGTTTGGTTTTAACTGTTTTCTTTCCCGTTATGATTCCTACTCCAAAGAACACTCTCCCTCTCTGTCAATGTTTTAAAAGCATAATGTTCTATTCCCTGATAAAAAAAATAAAATATATAATAGTCTCGTTTTCTGTAAAATGTCCGGAGTGATGGCGCCTCAGACCCCGATCGGGTTCTGGGTTTGGGCTGTCACATAACTGATTGATAATTCCATGAAATATATTCAAGTGATCGGTCATTGCTTTTTCATTCTGATACTTCAACCCTAGAAACTGTTTAATTAAATATAACTTGTTATTGCCGGTCTTCCAAGCGTACATGTAACACCCGGATTTACGGGATTTTGTAAATAAATAATATAATGGTATTTTTGTAATTATGTCAAATCAAGTCTATTTTGTGAAAAGAAAGCATTAGTATGATCCTAATGATTTATAAGGATTTTAAGAAAATTTTGAGAATTTTAGGAGTTAAACGCTAATTATACGAGAATTACATTTCTCGTAATATAAAGGATGTTTTAGTAAAAATAGTAAACAAGGTCCGATTTGTGAACGGACAGTTTTAAAAGAACCCTTGTAATGAGTTGGAGTCATTGGTGAATTAAGGAAATTTGGAGAAGCCAAATCGTTAGTTAATTAACGAAACGAAGAACGAAACAAATAGAAATCATAGGAAGGGCAAAATAGTAATTTGCAAAGTCAAAATTTTAATTAAAAACATAATTCTTCTTCTTCTCCATCACTCCACGCCTTTCTCCTCTGCGATTTTTTTCTTCTCCAGTGATTCCCTCACGATTCTCTCCTCTCCAACGACGATCCGTTCTCCGTTCGTCGTCCGTTCTTCGTGTTTTCTTCTCCTCTCGCAACCCTAGGTATGAATCTATGGTTTTAGGGCATTGTAATTTGGTTTTCGCGAGGTTCGATAGTTAGGGTTTTGTTAAAAACGTAGTTTAGAGTTAGAAATCGATAGGTTTGTTATATTGGTGAGTATATTGAACGTATTAAACGTTATTGGACGAAATCTAGAATGTATACGGCGTTTAGGGTGAAAAATTAGATATTTGAGATTTGGGAAATTTCTGTCAATGGAGTTTAGAAGTTCACGAGCATGAATTGCTCGATAAAATGTCTCAAAGAGTTAAGTTAGAATTTTAGGAAATTTTCCTTAGTTAAGGTTTCGTTAAATTTGGACGTTTAACGGTTTAAATCTCGTTTTAACGACAACTGTTGTGTTTTGCCTCAGACAAACGACGCTCGTGGACGGAGCTCAAAGTTCAGCGCGCACGAGGTAAGTTCTCGTGACTTACTTGGCCGATAGGCCTACACCGTATGTCGATGTTGTGTCGAGGACCTTTGGAGAATTTTTAGTTTATATGCTTTGGGCGGGTAGATAGGGTTAGTTCTTTTATAGGTTATGCTTTTTATGGTCTCGATGGTATGTATGATGTTTGTTTATTTGATGTCTATAACTGTTCATGCATCACGTATTTTAAAATAGCATGAAAACGGATTTCTGCACATGTTTAAGAAAATGAAATGAATGAACGTAATGAATCTATGTAATCTGTATCTGGTTACGAGAGGTGGGGCTCAGTCACGGCTGTTATGGATGCAAGCATGCACCCCCCTCCCCCCCCCCCCCCCCCCCCCCCCCCGTTAGGTGAAGAGGGCAGTTCGACCGCGGGATGTGTCCTCTCCATCTAATAGGCTAAGACCTCGGTGACATTCTGTCTGCGACGTAATGATAAGAAAATGTTGCATGATTTCTGAAACTCATACGCACAGCATGCATTTACATTTACGAAACTTACTGAGCCTTTATCTCATAGTGTGTCTGTATGGTGTGGGTGACATTGAAGCAGGTGAAGACGATGTTCCTCCACCCGATGTACATGATGGTTGAAGAAGAACTGCTGCGGTGGTGTGCATGGGCAGTCGACGTGTTTTTTGACCCGTGGGGGGTAACGGTTAGGTACTTTTAGGGTTTTTGGGCGAATTGGGTCGGTTGTGAATTATTGTATAGTTAGAAACATTTTAGGATGTTTGGTTCTGGATAGTGAATAGATTATGTTTTGAGTTTTTTTAAACGTTTTGGAAATGTATTTTGTAAATGTTTGGTATTAAGGAAATGTTCAGTTTTTAAACATATCCACGCGGTTTGTTTTTATGAAACTAGGTTATGTTTTGTTAAACGTGTTTTGAGTCGTTGTTTTGGATGAGATTTTGAGTGAAATTATGTTGGAATGTATGGTTGAGATATAGGTGAAATTTTGTTAAAGAAATTGTGAAAAGTGTGTTAGGAGTATTGGTGTGCAGGAGAAGAAAAAGGGAATGAAAGATGAGCGCCTATCCTCTGGAAAATCCAGAGGACATGGTGATCGATCGCCCAAGGTTGGGGATCGATCGCCCCTCTTTGGTCGCACCGCGATCACAGATCGCCGGGTGAGGCGATCGCTGACAAAACAAGCGATCGCTGATGGGCGATCGATCACCCGTTTTGGGCGATCGATCGCCCATACATTTTCAAGGGGAATTTCCCCTTTTGCCCTGTTGTTGGCCGATTGCTTTAATTGATTGTTTTTAATAGTTTTAAATTGTTTTATAAATTGTTTTAAGGTTTGTTTTAAATGGTTTTCTAAACGACTATAACGATTTCGGTTCCAATTCCGATTTTTAAAGTTTAATTTCCGTTTGAATGTTAGGTTAAAGTTTAAGTATATATATAAAAGAAAATAATACAGTAAAAATTGGGTACAATATTAGGGTCGCTACAGTTATGGTATCAGAGCCCCTGGGTTTTAAAAACGGTTCTGTAGACTGCTTGACTGCGCATGCCACTACGCGAACGTCCTTCTTCAACTGTAAGTACGTTCTATTTTATTTCTTTGTCTCTGTTTCTTAGGGCTTGTGAGTTGGAATTTCAGGGATCGTGGAGCAGGTATTTGCCACTGATCGAGTTCTCGTACAACAACAGCTTCCAGGCTACCATCGGTATGGCTCCGTACGAAGCTTTATATGGTCGAAAATGTAGATCTCCATTGTATTGGGACGAGGTTGGTGAAGCCAGTATTGTTGGTCCCAAGATTCTACAGCAAACGGCAGAGAAGATTACCATTATTAGACAGCGTATCGAGATAGCTCAGAGTCAACAGAAGAACTATGCTGACACGAGACGGAGGGAACTGGAATTCGAAGAAGGTGATGAGGTTTACTTGAAAGTTTCTCCGTTTAAAGGTGTGATGCGATTCGGAAGGAGGGGCAAGTGAAACCCTCGTTATGTGGGGCCCTTCCCTATTTTGAAGAAGATCGGGAAGATGGCTTATCGACTGCAGCTTCCGGCTTCAATGGAATGCATCCACGACGTGTTTCATGTGTCTATGCTTCGGAAGTGTTTTCGCGATCCATCGCATATTGTGGAGGCAAGAGAGATCGAGGTACAGCCTACCTTGACTTACGAGGAGAAGATGGTACGTATTTTGGAGTCTTCCATCAAAGTTTTGCGCAACAAAGAGATTCCACTAGTTAAAGTCCTATGGCGGAACCACGAGGTTGAAGAAGCGACTTGGAAGCGTCAGCAAGATATGATGGCTAGGAATCCCGAGTTGTTCGTGTAATCAAATTTTGAGGACAAAATTTTAAATAAGGTGGATGGAATGTAACACCCGGATTTACGGAATTTTGTAAATAAATAATATAATGGTATTTTTGTAATTATGTCAAATCAAGTCTATTTTGCGAAAAGAAAGCATTAGTATGACCCTAATGATTTATAAGGATTTTAAGAAAATTTCGAAAATTTTAGGAGTTAAACGCTAATTATACGAGAATTACATTTCTCGTAATATAAAGGATGTTTTAGTAAAAATAGTAAACAAGGTCCGATTTGCGAACGGACAGTTTTAAAAGAACCCTGGTAATGAGTTGGAGTCATTGGTGAATTAAGAAAATTTGGATAAGCCAAATCGTTAGTTAATTAATGAAACGAAGGATGAAACAAATAGAAAATCAAAGGAAGGGCAAAATGGTAATTTGCAAAGTCAAAATTTTAATTAAAGACATATTTCTTCTTCTTCTCCAGCACTCCACGCCTTTCTCCTCTGCGATTTTTTTCTTCTCTGGCGATTCCCTCACGGTTCTCTCCTCTCCAACGACGATCCGTCCTCCATTCGTTGTCCGTTCTTCGTGTTTTCTCCTCCTCTCGCAACCCTAAGTATGAATCTATATTTTTAGGGCGTTGTAATTCGGTTTTCGCGAGGTTCGATAGTTAGAATTTTGTTAAAAACGTAGTTTAGAGTTAGAAATCGATATGTTTGTTATATTGGTGAGTATATTAAACGTATTAAACATTATTGGACGAAATCTTGAATGTATACGACGTTTAGGGTGAAAAATCAGATATTTGAGATTTGGGAAATTTCCGTCAATGGAGTTTAGAAGTTCACGAGCATGAATTGCTTGATAAAATGTCTCAAAGAGTTAAGTTAGAATTTTAGGAAAATTTCCTTAGTTAAGGTTTCGTTAAATTTGGACGTTTAACGGTTTAAATCTCGTTTTAACGACAACTGTTGTGTTTTGCCTCAGACAAACGACGCTCGTGGACGGAGCTCGAAGTTCAACGCGCAAGAGGTAAGTTCTCGTAATTTACTTGGCCGAGAGGCCTACACCGTATCTCGATGTTACGTCGAGGACCTTTGGAGAATTTTTAGTTTATATGCTTTGGGCGGGTAGATATGGTTAGTTCTGTAACGACCACAGTAGGTCCGAGACCAAACCATGACTCTTTTAGACTTGTCCATATATCCTTACTATTTTTATTTAAGTTATACCTCTTTATATTTATTTTGTTTTTTAAAACATAACTTGGCTCAAGACATCGCGCGCGATTCATTAAACATCGCTTAGCAATGAAATACATTACACATCTGCCGGCGAGCAGTGCAAAATGCTTCAGCCGATGAGCAGGAACTTAAACTCTTAAACTGCATCTACCGATAGAGAAATAAACTCACATCTGCCGATCATAAAACGACAGAACTCATTTCTTATTCACTTGCTCCTCCTGATCGCTAAACGAGAAGCACAGAGCTCGCTTCTGCCGGTAGTGAAAATCTACATCATCCGATTATCACGTGCATCTCACGTGACTCACTAAACACCATCCGATCACTAAACGACAAACACATCACTTATATCATCCGGTATTTGAAACACACTACATCTACCGATCGCTAGATGACAAACAATACTTACATCATCCAGTAAGGGGGCATCATTCGGTAAGAAACAAACGTTCACCACCTACCGGTGATGTCAGCCGGATGATTCATTCATCCAGCTTCTATCATTCAACTCACACCGGTGACGTCAGCCGGATAATGTATTCATCCAACTTCTATCACACAGCAGTAAAATACAGAAAACTTCAGACAACTCATATCGACAGAAAGATAATCTGACCTTCACAGATCTCATACTCGTAGACATAGATATGAATCATGGACTCATCTAGAATACATGTAGCGGAAGACTTAATTAAAACAGATCATTCTATACTCTTATAATCATCCCCAAATTTGGTAACCAAACTAGACAATCACAGAATCTAATATTCTAAGAAAATCTCATTCTACCTAAACATCAGTTCATCATAAATCTTACTGACACATTGTGAGCATTACTACGGGTCATATTCGCCTGCCAACCACAGACTTCCACCCTGAGCATTATCCTGCAACTAGCCTTATACATCATCACTGAATTTGGAATCATCACCTGCTAAATCTTCACCTACATCATAAGGTTTAAACTATAAGCCTAATGCTTATTAAGGAATGCAATACTAACAAGTGTGCATGAATGCTCATTTTAAGAAACAAATGCTCATGAATCCTTTCTTGTTCATATTTATACTCAAAGTCTTCATTCTTGTTCATCGTTCGTATTCATTGTTCATAATCATCATTCATGCTCATCATTCATATTCATCATTCATGTTCATCAATCATATTCTTCGTTCATGTTGTGTGGATTAAGAGAGGATTTGTGCCGGTAAAGGGGGTTGACAGTGAGAGTGTACATAGTCCCTTGCGGGTCGTAATCATGGTCCTTCCTTTTGGACAGTGACATACGCCAAACCGCCCCCAACCCTCGCTTAATTCACGTTGCATAAGTTTTATATTCTTATCTTGTTCATGAGAAAAACATGCCCTTAAAACATTTTCATATGCATAAAACATTCATGATGCAAGAACATGAGAACTCTTAACTCATCAAGCTACAGAATAGTGCATTCTTCTGACGTGAAATCATACCATTAAGTCAAACATCAACATAAGTAACAGACAGTAGCTTAAATAACTTCTAATCATCGTATCAGTTTCTACCTAGCATCCTTGTGATGTAGGGCCCTAATGGCCGAGAATCCTACACATTCACTTACCTGGTTTCCTTAGCAACTTGAACTCCTTTTCTTCAAACTTCTTCACCTAAAACATTTACATTGAAGTAGTTGAAATGAAAATCCTAATAGTCCTAATCAGAAGTCATCCTAGAATCTAATAACTAAAGTCATTCCCGAATCCCTTAGTCTAGTTCTTTGTGTGCAGTCTGAAATCCAAAACCAAAACAGTTAGGTTCAACTAACGATTAATCAGGGTTGGTTTTATTAAATGTCCAGAATCGATTCGGAAATGCTATTACCAAACACCCATTATAAATGTTCCTATTATTCGGCCATTGAAGAATCTTGAAACATTGGGTTCTAGTTGAAAACAGAGTTCCAAATAACTACACGGCAACTACATTGACTAAATCTTACCTCGAACGTAGGTTACCGGAGTGGAGGTTGGAGGAATCGATCGTCAAAGAGAGAGTCTCCGGCAGAGAGGGAGACAGCTCGGGAGAATGAGAGAACGCAGAAGGGAATGTCGGCTACAGTGAGGTTTAAAAGTTTCCATTTCCTATTTATACTTAATCCAACCATTCTTAATTACAAATCCTGCCACTCAACCTAATTTATGACACATGCACATTAATTAAGCCTAGACATAAAATTCCAAACCGAAAAGATCAAAACCAACATGGCCGTTGAAACAATTAAGAAAGTCACCTGATCAAACTCGTTGGGTGTTACATCCACCCCTCCTTAAACAAAATTTTCATCCCCAAAAATTGATCAGACAAATAGCTTAGGATATTTGTCCAGCATGTCTTGTTGTCGTTCCCATGTGGCTTCTTCAATACCATGATTCATCTATAAGACTTTCTGACACGGGATCCCCTAGAGAAGGGTCCGTGTATAACCCACAAATGATAGGAAATGTGTTCGGGTGACAGTGTTAAGCAAAATTTAAAAATAAGATAAGAAAATGGAAAAGAAAATGAAAATAAATGCAAGTGATGTGAGTGATGAGTGATGGCCGAATATTAAGAGATCAAATGGAAAGAAAATGCAAGGCATAATAAGTAAAAAAGAAGTGGTGAGATGTGTGTGAAAATCGTGGAGAGTAATATGGAGATGAAGAGAAGAAAAATGCAAGAAATAAATGGTGATGTGTGTGGAATATGTGTGGCCAAAATTTAAAGTGAAAATGTGTGTGAAATGATAGCAAGAAAGTAAAGAAAATTTCCTTGGCGGACTCGTAGAGCGATCTTACGGGTTAAGCTCTCGAGTGAGCGATTTTCTCGGAGGAAAAACGACTACCATAGGCCGGGATTTTCGTCCTCAACTCCTACTCCCAATGGAGAGGCGAGGGAAGAGTTAAGAGCTATCCTAGCAACCCAAACTAGGTTAGCAATGGAGGGCTACTCCACTTGGTTCAAAGAACCAAGGAATTCTTTAAAGGCTACCCACCTTAAAGAAGCAAAAATGAGTTATTTTATAAATTGGCAAAAAGTTGTTTACAAACACCAATCCTATGCTTAAATAGAAAATCCTAGGGTGGATAATTAGGGTTTCCATAAGGATGAATGAATAGTGGCCCTTGGATGAAAAAGGATGGATGGCCAAGATCAAGGCAAACAAGCACACATCCTAGGGAGGAGATGAATGCCATGCCTAAATGGATCAATGGAGGGAATCTTGCCACATCATCAATCCATGTTGTCACTAACTCTTGTATTTGCAAAATCATACCTTTAAATGTGAGTTCTTCTTTGGGCCATGGCTTCCTTTGGGCTTTATCTTGTGAAGGCCTTTTTTTTCTTTGAATAATTGGTTGAATTTCTTCAACCCATAATCCACCACCATACATCTAACCCTAACCACACAATCTAATGCATGAAATCCAATTATAAAATCCTTACAATGAAGGCGAATGTAAGCCAAATAAGTTCAAAAATAAAAATTACAAATTATTGGACCGGGAAGACAAATTCCCATGGGCCTAATGGTGAATCCTTCCATGTGCTCCCAAATGCATTCTTTCCTCAAAAATATTCCTACAAAAAGAAAACACGTAATAAGTAGAGAGATGATAAAAAGCTTGGGACTTTACTAATTTTTCTTTTAATTTCAACCTGAGGCACGTCATCCTCTCCGGGTGATTTGAGGATTTGACCTCAAATCCGTTGGTTGACTTTTCCTCAATAATGTCCCCTACAATGTCTTGTGTACTCCTTGAAGGCTCGAATTTGAATACAATGAGGGAATGTTTTTTCGTTATAAAGCACTTCACCAAGAGATGTTCGAGATGGAAAAGGATAAGGGTTAGGATGGTCTTGCTAATGTTTTCTTTGGCGGGGGTGGAAAAATTGAATTCAACGGCTACTTTGGAGGGCGATTGCTCGGTGATGGAAGGAAATTTTCCAAAGTAGGTGAATCCGACAAAGAGTAAAGTGGGAATTCTAAAGTTCTCCGACCAAAGAAATATTTCAATTATCCTTAAGACCTCAAAAGAAAATTTATTTACCAATAGAACCTTAACCCTAGTCCTATGGTAGAATTTGTGAAAACCAATCGATGGGGAACAAGGTTTTGGTAATCTACCAAATTGAAAGATAAGGCGCTTATGGGCTACAAAAGGAATAAAATGTCTAATTGTGTGTGTAGCTCTAAGAATGGAAATAGGAAGGGAAAGGGTTGGCTCTAGGCCATAGAGTAACCTCTTCCTAAGGGATGGAACAGACCGAAAAATTTCCTTAAGTTTCGGGTGGAAAAGAAAGGGAGTGATGATCATGCTACCCAATCCAAAGATGATTTCGTCGTTTAATTTTGTCTTCTCATGAGGCCATGTAGATACGTCCTCCAATTGGCAAGACAATTCACTAGTAAATAAAGGATTTGGGTGTGTCTTGATAAAGGAAAGAATTTTCTCATGATTTGGGAAGGAAAAAAATTGAGCTACAACCATACTTCCGATGCCAAAAATGCCTTCGTCACTTATTTCCCTTTCCTCGACATTTTTCAAAGCATATGACACCTTTTCTTCATATAAAGGGTTGTCATGCCAATTGATATGAGTGAGATTTTGCTCATCAATTAACCCACATTTTGACAATAGTAAATTTTCCTTTGATTTTTCTTTTTGGCGGGTAGCCTCATCTTGAGCAACTTGGTCGAGGGTCATCGGTAGCAATTTGATTTTTCTTCTTCCAAAATTAAACGTATAACGGTTGAGGAATCCGTCATGGTTTACCCTTCGGTCAAAGTGTCATGGTCGACCCAAAAGGATGTGGCTGGCACTCATCGGAACAACATCACAAATAACCGAATCTTGGTACGTTCCTATAATGAAATCTACGGTTACTTGTTTGGTGATCTCATGCTCATTTTTATGGTCCAACCATTGAAGCTTATAGGGTGTAGAATGATTACGGGTTTCAAGTCCTAATTTTCCGACCATGTCTTGGGAGGCCGCATTTATGCAACTTCCTCCATCGATTATTAACGAACAAACTTTATCTCCTACAGCACATCGACTATGAAATAGATTTTCACGTTGACAGTCCTTGTCCACGTGCTTAAATGTCAATGCTCGCCTTATGAACATTAACAAGGGTCCATCTTGAGGCTTGCATTAATCGGCATCATCTTCGCTTTCTTTTTCTACTTCGCCCTTATCAATTTTATTGTATTGGCCTTCGTCCTCTTCACTTTCCCATTCACCCGTGGATTCCTTGATGACCATCACGCGGTGATTGGTGCACTCATTAGTGTAGTGCCATTTTCCTAAACATTTGAAGCATTGCACATCATGTGCTCTAGGTCCTTTAGGTTGGGGTTCGTGGTTTTTGTTCGATAGGGGATTGTGAAGGGTGTTTAATGCTTTTGGTGGCCAATTTCGGTTGACAGGTCTCTTTTCTTCTTGTCTTGTGGTCATCTTGTCAGAATTGTAGGTTCTTGGTGGGAATTTAGGAAGGTCAGTCTTACGCTTCCTATTCAATTGCCTCTCCACCGTGAGGGCCAATTGTATGACCAAGTCCATGGTCTCCAATTGTTGAACTTCGACGGCATCTCCTATGTCGCGATTTAAGCCTCTTATAAATCTAGCGATAAGTTGTTTTTGGGGTTCATCAATTGCGCATCGTATATTAAGGGTCTCAAATTCGGTAAGATATTCATCTACCGAGAGGCTATTTTGCTTTAACGTGTGGAGTTGATTAAAGAGTTCATGTTTATAGTGTCGGGGGACGAAACTATGATGCATTAAGTCTTTCTTGGAAGTCCATGTAGTAACGGGGTTTCCTAAGGTTCTAATTCGTTGGGCTTTGAGATTGGACCACCATAAAGCGGCGTGGCCCGTAAGTTCAAGAGAAGCTAATTGGATTTTTACTCGCTCGGAGTAATCATGGCATTCGAAAACTCTCTCAACTTTATCGACCCAATCTAGATAAGTGTGCCCGTCACACGTTCCATTGAAAATGGAAATTGAAATTTTGATGTTGCGGAGGTCGTCGTTGTCCCTACGACGATATGGGCGATACTCTTCATTATCAACCCAATCCTCATCCTCCGACTCAAATTGACGAGATCTCCTTCTTCGGGGTTCAGCCCATTCTTCCTCTATAGGTGGTTGAGGTGTAAGATTACGACGCCTAGGACGTTCGGGAATGATCCTAGAGGAGGTTTCTTGAGAAGAGACTTGTTCATTGGTGTCTCTACGGGAGGGATCGCTTAAAAGAGATTGGACTTGTTGGGCTATGGTGTTAACTAAGCTCGTTACGGCGTCAATTTGTCCTTGCATGCCTCCTTGAGCGCTAGTTTCACCTTCGTGACGCGTAGGTTCGGGAGGGGAAGTGCCCCTCGCACGATTTGGTTGTTTGTTCTGTGTATCACGTGCAAAACCACTCCTATTAGTCATAATTAATTGTTTAATTAAAATTCCAATTATTGTCTAAGTTGTTCCTCTTAATTAGTGCGTTGATTATCTTGTTTAATGTCTTAGGAAAATTTAAGCACTAAGGTATATTCTTAACTAAGATAATATTAAAAATAGGAATTATGCTCACTTAAGGAAACAACTTAATGATATCATTAAACACTTACAATGTAATTATAGAAAGGAATATTTTTCAATAAATGCTAATCACCACAAATTTAACCCAATTTAATCCAAGTTATCAATTTTACACCAAATCCACTTAAAAAATATTAATATAAACTTAATTATTCCCAAAAACAGCAAGTAACAACATTAATTCACAAGTTTAATCAAGGGAAACATGCTGAAATTATCAGAATAATAAGCAGAATTTTCTTAAATGCAAGGATTCAATGTGATTGATTTTAACATGCTATATAAATATTCTTGCAAATATATTTAGTGCACTCAAATAACAGCATATAATTGATGAATTTATAAGTTAAATCCAAGTGCAACATTCAGCAAATTAATATGAAAAACAAGGATAGTCATAAACTGAAAAGGAACAACACATGTAAACCGGTTTTATAGTTTTTAAATTTAGGCCGATTTTATGCATTCAAAAATATTCAAATTTTGGGAATATTTTAGATGCACATATGGAATTTAAATAAAACATTTAATGCTAAAGGAAATACATCTGAATCAACCCAAAAAATTGAAGCTAACAAAGATTGCAAACCAAGAAAGGAAAACACCATTAAATCGATCTAGAATTTGTCATTAAAGCCAATTGCATAAATACCAATATGACCAAATTTTATGCTAAATTATAGGTAAATCTTAAATGCAAAAATCATGGTTCAAATCTAACACAAATAGATAGAAATCCGAGGTACTAAAATAGGAAAATCGAAATGATAAAACATTAAGTATAAATCGATTTATATTCCTAGATTAGGTCCGATTTCATGCAACCTTTAATCTGAATTTTTTTTTTGACAAGTTACTAGCATAGATTTTTAGATGAAATAACATGGTTCAAATGTTAACATAAAGTGCTAAAGAAACTGAGGCTAAAAACTAACAAAAATCCGAGGAGAATAACACTTCAACAACCGGTTTTTAGAATTAGTTTTAGGCCGATTTTTAAACACCAAAAATTCCAGAATTTTATATATAGTTAATGGACAATATCTAGGTGCTAAAACATGGCTAAAACACAGCAAATAATATAGAAAAACCGAGGAGAAGATAAACTTAAATCCGAGAAAAATAAGCATAAAAACCGAAAAGAAAAATGAGAGATTTGAAGTGCTCACCTTGGCCGATCTTCAAACACATTGCATACCATATTTTCCAGAATATTTTAAGCATTTAAATGAAAATAATAATGGCAGCAAGTAATAAAAATAAAATAGCACAAGTTAGCACAAAGTTAGTTCAACAAATAAAGTGAAAATATTGTAAGAAAAGAAATGAGCTACTATCCCAGTTTTGTGCCGAATTTTGACTATTGTCAAGGCACTAAAACACATGAGGGAAGCCTTGTGGCTCTGATACCACTTGACACGGGATCCCCTAGAGAAGGGTCCGTGTATAACCCACAAATGATAGGAAATGTGTTTGGGTGCAAGTGTTAAGCAAAACTTAAAAATAAGATAAGGAAATGAAAAAGAAAATGAAAATAAATGCAAGTGATGTGAGTGATGAGTGATGGCCGAATATTAAGAGATCAAATGGAAAGAAAATGCAAGGCATAATAAGTAAAAAAGAAGTGCTGAGATGTGTGTGAAAATCGTGGAGAGTTATATGGAGATGAAGAGAAAAAAAATGTAAGAAATAAATGGTGATGTGTGTGGAATATGTGTGGCCGAAATTTAAAGTGAAAATGTGTGTGAAATGATAGCAAGAAAGTAAAGAAAATACCCTTGGTGGACTCGTAGAGCGATCTTACGGGTTAAGCTCTCGAGTGAACGATTTTCTCGGAGGAAAAACGACCACCGTAGGCCGGGATTTTCGTCCTCAACTTCTACTCCCAATGGAAAGGCGAAGGAAGAGTTAAGAGCTATCCTAGCAACCCAAGCTAGGTTAGCAATGTAGGGCTACTCCACTTGGTTCAAAGAACCAAGGAATTCTTTAAAGGCTACCCACCTTAAAGAAGTAAAAATGAGTTATTTTATAAATTGGCAAAAAGTTGTTTACAAACACCAATCCTATGCTTAAATAGAAAATCCTAGGGTGGATGATTAGGGTTTCCATAAGGATGAATGAATAGTGGCCCTTGGATGAAAAGGATGGATGGCCAAGATCAAGGCAAACAAGCACACATCCTAGGCAGGAGATGAATGTCATGCCTAAATGAATCAATGGAGGGAATCTCGCCACATCATCAATCCATGTTGCCACTAACTCTTGTACTTGCAAAATCATACCTTTAAATGTGGGTTCTTCTTTGGGCCATGACTTCCTTTGGGCTTTATCTTGTGAAGGCTTTTTTTTTTCTTTGAATAATTGGTTGAATTTCTTCAACCCATAATCCACCACCATACATCTTAACCCTAACCACACAATCTAATGCATGAAATCCAATTATAAAATCCTTACAATGAAGGCGAATGTATGCCAAATAAGTTCGAAAATAAAAATTACAAATTATTGGGCCGGGAAGACAAATTCCCATGGGCTGAATGGTGAATCCTTCCATGTGCTCCCAAATGCATTCCTTCCTAAAAAATATTCATACAAAAAGAAAACACGTAATAAGTAGAGATATGATAAAAAGCTTGGGACTTTACTAATTTTTCTTTTAATTTCAACCCGAGGCACGTCACTTTCACTAGTTGAATTTCCTTATTCCTCAGAGTCTTAACTACAGATTCTATAATCCTTACAGGCTTCTCTTCGTACACGAGTGTCGGCTCGATTTCGATACCAGTTGGTTCGATAACTAGTGCCGGATCACGTATGCATTTCCTTAACATTGACACATGAAAGACATTATGTACCTTTTCCAGTGATGGAGGCAATTGCAGTTTGTAAGCTGTACCGCCAATCCTTGCTAAGACAGGGAATGGTCCAATAAATCGCAGATTAAGCTTTCCCTTCTTTCCAAATCTTATAACTCCCTTAAAGGGTGAAACATTTAAGAATACCTCATCCTTTACAGCAAATTCAAGATCTTTTCTTCTTTGGTCTGCATAACTCTTCTGTCGACTTTGCGCAGTCACCATTCTCCTCCTAATAATGGCAATCTTATCTGACATCTGTTGTAAAATCTCGGGTCCTAGGAGTTTTGCTTCACCAACTTCATCCCAATACAAAGGTGACCTGCATTTCCTGCCATATAATGCTTCATATGGTGTCATATCTATGGTGGACTGGTAACTATTGTTGTAAGAGAATTCAACCAAGGGCAGGTATCGACTCCATGACGTCTGAAACTCTTGCACACACGCTAGGGCTGGGCACGGTCCGGTCCGGGCCGGTTCTGGCCTGGAACCGGACCGGACCGTTGGTTTCAGGAATTTATTTCCCGAAACTGGAACCGTCCCCTAACGGAACCGGTACCGAACCAGAACCGGACCGAATTTTCGGTCCTGTTCCGGTTCGGTACCGGTTCCCTCCCATGTATCTTTCCTTTAGGGATTCTGCTCCTAGACAGAGGCTCCGATCAAATCCATAACAGTTTGGGTGCAGCATAAAAAAATGATGGGTTTGTTGAAGAAACTGATCATTTATGTTTGCCTATTTCTGCTCACCAAACTCAGCCATCTGGTTTGAATTTGTCTGCACTTGATTCCCAGTCCAGAATACACAATCCATGAAGTAAAGGCAAAGCCACAAAATAGACTGAACTTACTCGTGTGACGGTGTGAGAGAGTCGAGAATCGGCCCTCTTGATCTCCACGACTTCATCGTCCCCTTCCTCGCGCTTCGACGTCGAAGACTGGGAGGCACCAGAAGACGAAGCTGCCGAAGAAACCGAGGCAGTATTGAAGATCTTCGGCGGCCGAGAAATGGACGGCGACGGCGAAAATTCCTCTAGAAACAGCTCCAGCGCCCACTCCGACGCGCTCCGATTCATTTCCGGCGATGGCTGGACGATCCGCGACGCAGATTACATGAAGGCGATGAAACAAAACCCGGATCCGAGAATCGGGAGAGTCGCTGCCCGCGGGATGAATTCCGACCTTCCAAATCGGACTTGTTCAGAGTTGAGAATTCAGAATCGGGTCACCAGGTCAGAACGGCATCATTCGCTGGTCGATGGTTGACGGGCGACGGTCGGAGCTGCGTGAGGTCGGATCGTCGGTGTGTTCAGCTGTTGCTGAGGAGTGTGAAGTGAACTCAGTTACAGGTTACTGAGAGGCGAGTGCGAAGGGCAACGAGGCGAGGGCTTGGTTTTGTTTCTTTTTAGTTTTTTTTTTTATTTTTTTTAAGTTATCCGACCCATGGGTCGGATAAGCCACCGGGCTGACCCATGGGTCGGTTCTCCCATGGGAAATCCCGGTCCCAGCTCGGGGAACCGGGAACCGGACCGCGGTTCCCGGTTCTCTAATCCATGGAACCGGAACCGGTTCCATGGATGACAGAACCGCCCAAGAACCGGCCTGAACCGCCGGTCCGGTCCGGTTTCGCGGTTCCGGGCCGGTTCTGCCCACCCCTAACACACGCCCTCAACATATCCTCAAGTATTTGAATTGTCCGCTCAGATTGTCTATCGGTTTGTGGATGAAAAGCAGTGCTGAAAGATAACTTTGATCCTAATGTGTTCTGAAGACTCTGCCAAAATCTTGAGGTGAACCTGAGATCACGATCAGAGACTATGGATATCGGAATCCCATGCAATCTAATGATTTCCTAAACATACAGATTGGCAAGCTGGTCCATCGTGTATGTTGTCTTCACGGGTAGGAAGTGAGCTGACTTCGTCAATCTGTCAACCACAACCCAGATGCTGTCATGACCTTTAGTTGTCTTAGGTAAACCAACAACAAAATCTATGGCAATGTTTTCTCATTTCCATTCGGGGATCGATAAGGGTTGAAGGGTACCTCCTGAGCGTTGGTGTTCTGCTTTAACTTGTTGGCATATCAAGCATGACTCTACAAACTTGGCCACATCCCTCTTCAGGTTTGGCCACCAGTAATGTAACTTCAAGTCCCGATACATCTTGATGCTACCAGGATGTACAGAAAAGGGAGATGAATGTGCCTCAGTCAGGATCAACTCACGCAACTCCTTATCACATGGAATGTACCATCGATTTCTAAATTTTAAAATACCATCGCTGGAGAGACTGAACTCAGAGGAGGCGTCCTTTAACTTACTCATCATATTATTGTTCTCCTTTGAATCCTTCTGTTGTGCCTCTTCGATCTTGTCTAAAATAGTTGGTCGAATGGTTAAATCAGCAAGTAAGGTTGACAACTCAGGAACTATTTCCAACTCGAATTTCTGAACTTCCTTCCATAATGGTACAGACATGGTTGATACCGTGGGCTGCATTGTCTTTGACATTCTGCTTAAAGTATCGGCTACAGCGTTGGTCTTTCCCGGGTGGTACTTAATTTCAAAGTTATCATCTTTAACAAATTCCGACCAACGTCTTTGTCTCATGTTTAATTCCTTTTGGGTGAAAAGGTACTTCAGGCTTTTATGGTCAGAAAACACCTCACACTGTTGACCATATAAATAGTGTCTCCAAATCTTTAATGCGAAAACAACTGCGGCTAATTCTAAATCGTGAGTGGGGTAATTCTGTTCATAACTCTTTAGCTGCCTAGAGGCATACGCCACAACCTTACCTTCCTGCATCAAAACACACCCCAGACCAACTTTGGATGCATCACAGTAAACACTAAATTTTCCTTCTTCGGTTAGGAGAGTCAATAATGGGGCTGTTGTCAACTTCAGCTTGAGTGTCTAGAAGCCATCTTCACAAGCTTCAGACCAAGAGTACTTGGTGTCCTTCTTTGTTAAATTAGTTAAAGGCTTAGCTATCATAGAGAATCCCTTAATGAACTTTCTATAATAACCTATCAGACCAAGGAAACTACGGACTTCACTGACATTCCTTGGCTGTGGCCAGTCCTTAACAGCCTGGATTTTGGTTGGATCTATAGATATACCTTCAGCAGAGATGACATGGCCTAAGAAGTTGACCTTATCCAACCAGAACTCACACTTAGACAACTTGGCATAGAGTTGCTGCTATTTTAATGTTGTCAAAACTACTCTTAAGTGTTCCTCGTGGTCAGCTTTAGTCCGTGAGTAAATTAAGATGTCATCTATGAACACAATTACAAACTTGTCCAAGTAATCACGAAACACTCGATTCATCAGGTCCATAAAAGCTGCAGGTGCATTGGTTAACCCAAACGACATTACAAGGAATTCATAATGTCCATAACGGGTCCTGAAGGCTGTCTTAGGTATATCACTCTCCTTAACCTTCAATTGGTAGTAGCCCGAACGTAAGTCAATCTTTGAAAATACTTTAGCTCCTTGTAATTGGTCAAACAGGTCATCAATCCGGGGTAAAGGATATTTATTCTTAATTGTCAACTTATTCAGTTCTCTGTAATCTATGCACATTCTAAGAGAATCGTCTTTCTTCTTAACAAATAAAACAGGTGCACCCCAGGGAGAACTACTAGAGCGTATAAACCCTTTGTCTACTTATTCTTGCAGTTGGACCTTTAATTCCTTCAGCTCAACCGGTGCCATGCGGTAAGGGTTCTTGGATATAGGTAATGCCTCGGGATATGTATCGATTACAAATTCAACTTCTCTATCAGGTGGTAATCCGGGCAAGTCATCCATAAATACTTCAAGAAACTCTTTAACTATGGAAATATCTTGAAGTTCTACTTTATTCTTTACCCGAATATCGATTACACTAGCTAGATAACTCTCACAGCCATCTTTCAATAACCGTTGAGTCTCAAGTGAGGATATAATCGGTATTTTACTTATTTTTGTGATAGCTTTGAAGGAATACCGATCACCGTTCGGGGGTCAGAACTCAACTAATCCAGACCTACAACTTATCGTGGCATAATGCCTGAATAACCAATCCATCCCTAGTATGACCTCATATCCTCTCATATCGATTACGATCAGTTCTACATATAGCTTCTTATCTCCTAAAGACATAACATCACATTTCAATATCTGCTCAGAATGTAGGGACTTCCCCGACGGTAACATGACACTAAATGACCTCTCAGTTGGCATGAGTTCTAGTTTATGCTCAAGTACGAACAGGGTTGATACAAACGAGTGTGTGGCTCCTGTATCTATAAGTGTGTAAGCAGAAATACCACAAACCATAATGGTACCTGTTATGACTGTGTGCTGCTCGGCATCTTCGTCCTCTATTAAAGCATAAACCCTTGGTGCTACCCTGACTCGATTCGGGTCTGGCGGCAAGGGGCAGTCTCTGACCATGTGTCCAACCTTATCACATCTATAACAGCGGCCAGAATGTAACTTGCATTCGCCGGGGTGGTTCTTCTGACAGGTGGGGCATAGAGGAGCCAGGGGTCACTTTCCTTTTCCTTGGTCATCATTTGGATTGAAGGGTCTCTTTATACCTTTCTGCTGTTGCTGTGGCCCTCTGTTCGGTTGTGGTTGCCAACCTCTGCCCTGGCACGGTGGTGGCTGAGTATCCTTGAAAAACTTCATTGGCGGTTCACATTGTCCTCGTACTGCCAACTCTACCTCTTCCAATTCCAAAGCCTTAGCAGCCACTTCGGAATAAGGTATGTTATGGATCCCTGCAGTCTTCACTCCCTGGAAGAGGCTCGGCTTCAGCCCGTGGACAAACTGGTGAATCTTGTCTTCCTCATCATCCACCAGACAGGGAGCAAACCGAGACAGTGCCTCAAACTTATAGATGTAATCAGCCACATAACCGGTTTGACGTAGTTGCATGAATTCCATTTTCTTGCTGGCCCGAACAGCTCAGCTGAAGTACTTGTCAAAGAAGGCAGTCTTAAACATTTCTCAGGTCATAGCTCCTGCATTAGCGGTGCTCTGGACTGAGTTCCACCAATGCCTTGCATCAAATTCCAGGTGAAAGACAGCACACGTAACCTTATCTCCGTCCTCAACTTTTGCATACCTGAACATGTCCTCCATCTTCTGAATCCATTCCTCAGCATAAACAGGGTCTGAAACTCGACCATTAAATGTCGGGGGTCGAAGCCGGTGAAAACGCTCGCCACCATGATCTTGAGCTGCATTTGAACTAGAATTCGCTTGTTCTTCTCTGGCAGTCATCAGCTGTTCGATCTGGCGAGATTGGCGCACGACCAACTCTGTCAACTGAGCAATGACATTGCTGTCCTCATTGGTCTCTCTTTGCTGAACTCTTACCATTTTGAGATTCCTGAACAAATATTCATAAATACATCTTAACTTAACGACATTTACTAAAATCATAAACACTTACAGTTGCCGGAGTGTACTAAGGTGGCAGTCAGTGCTGGAAGGCAGTCTACATAATTGATTTTAGAACCCAGTTTTGCTCTGATACAATAATTGTAACGACCCCAGTAGGTCCGAGACCAAACCATAACTCTTTTAGACTTGTCCATATATCCTTACTATTTTTATTTAAGTTATACCTCTTTATATTTATTTTTTTTTAAAAAAACATAACTTGGCTCAAGACATCACGCGCGATTCATTAAACATTGCTCAGCAATGAAATACATTACACATCTGCTGGCGAGCAGTGCAAAATGCTTCAGCCGATGAGTAGGAACTTCAACTCTTAAACTGCATCTTCCGATAGAGAAATAAACTCACATCCGCCGATCATAAAATGACAGAACTCATTTCTTATTCACTTGCTCCTGCCGATCGCTAAACGAGAAGCACAGAGCTCGCTTCTGCCGGTAGTGAAAATCTACATCATCCGGTTATCACGTGCATCTCACGTGACTCACTAAACACCATTCGATCACTAAACGACAAACACATCACTTATATCATCCGGTATTTGAAACACACTACATCTACCGATCGCTAGACGACAAACAATACTTACATCATCCGGTAAGGGACATCATCCGATAAGAGACAAACGTTCACCACCTACCGGTGACGTCAGCCGGATGATTCATTCATCCAGCTTCTATCATTCAACTCACACCGGTGACGTCAGCCGGATGATCCAACTTCTATCACACAGCAGTAAAATACAGAAAACTTCAAACAACTCATATCGACAGAAAGATAATCTGACCTTCACAGATCTCATACTCATAGACATAAACATGAATCATGGACTCATCTAGAATACATGTAGCGGAAGACTTAATTAAAACAGATCATTCTATACTCTTATAATCATCCCCAAATTCGGTAACCAAACTAGACAATCACAGAATCCAATATTCTAAGAAAATTTCATTCTACCTAAACATCAGTTCATCATAAATCTTACTGACACATTGTGAGCATTACTACGGGTCATATTCGCCTGTCAGCCACAGACTTCCACCCTGAGCACTATCCTGCAACCAGTCTTAGACATCATCACTGAATTTGGAATCCCCACCTGCTAAATCTTCACCTACATCATAAGGTTTAAACTATAAGCCTAATGCTTAGTAAGGAATGCAATACTAACAAGTATGCATGAATGCTCATTTTATGAAACAAATGCTCTTGAATCCTTTCTTGTTCATATTCATACTCAAAGTCTTCATTCTTGTTCATCGTTCGTATTCATCGTTCATAATCATCATTCATGCTCATCATTCATATTCATCATTCATGTTCATCAATCATATTCTTCGTTCATGTTGTGTGGATTAAGAGAGGATTTGTGCCGGTAAAGAGGGTTGACAGTGAGAGTGTACATAGTCCCTTGCGGGTTGTAATCATGGTCCTTCCTTTTGGACAGTGACATACGTCAAACCGCCCCCAATCCTTGCTTAATTCACGTTGCATAAGTTTTATATTCTTATCTTGTTCATGAGGAAAACATGCCCTTAAAACATTTTCATATGCATAAAACATTCATGATACAAGAACATGAGTAACTCTTAAAACTCAATTCAAGCTACATATAGTGTGCTTCTTGCCCGACTGAAATTCATACCACATTTAATTTTTTTTTTTTTTT